>UESW01004494.1:0-110458 GCA_900491605.1 Calamus simplicifolius
CGAAAGAAAGAGCGGAAATCATGGAACAGAAGGAGGACGCTCGCCGAGTGTTCGCGAGCGTTACGCGGCGCTTGCTAGCGAGCTTCCTGACTCCACGCGAGCATTTAATGCTCGCGTAGGGTCTTATTGCTTTCCTATTTTTTATTTTTTAAAAATTTTTGCAATAATCTCCTACAAAAGTTTTAAAAAAATAAAATTAATATTAAAATTAATATTAATATTAAAATTAATATACAAAAAAAAAAATTTTAGGGCATCTTATACTGCGCAATAGGTGAGGTATCCTGTGGACTTGAACCTCATTTAGTGTTGATTGTATACATCTGACTCAGACTTTTACTAATTACACACACAGCATGAATCAATTGGGTTTATGTTGATTGTATACATCTGAAGGAACCATAGTGGATTAGACCTTGAACTAGGTCCTTGACTCAGACTTCTACTAATTACACACACAGCATGAATCAATTGGGTTTATGTTGATTGTATACATCTGAAGGAACCATAGTGGATTAGACCTTGAACTAGGTCCTTGACTCAGACTTCTACTAATCACACACACAACATGAATCAATTGGGTTTAAGCGGTCAGCGCATATTAAAGGCCTTGCGCTTAGTACCTTGATTTTTCATGAGAATTCTTTAAGGTTAGCCCAAACCTTTAGTCACGGCCTAATATGACAATTTCATATAGGTGAATCCTCCAAGGGTATTTGTAACAATACCCTGCAGATAACCTACCTCGGATCCATTAAGAGTATGACTCAACCTTACACAAATTTACTTTGTCACTTTATAAGAGCACTCATCATAGGGATGGATGAAAAATTTTTCAAAAATTTTGCTCTAACACGATCACTCAATCAGCTTCGTTTCTACCACATTGAACCTCATTCATGGGATCTCCAATCACAGAGGTTGGGTATCCACTGCTGGTGACCAAATAATGGGCTTAAGCCACATCCCCTTCGATGAATCTAGGACTCCATTCTTAGATAACTCCTTGGTTAATTCTGCCAAAATCTTCTCGGAAATTCCAAAGAGAATATTATTTTTGGACTAGACCTCAAATAAGAGAATCAGGTAAATATATAGAATTGAATATCCAAATATAAGGTAAAAATAAGTTGGATATTCCAACAGTCATGAGATTATTTAGTAACTTATAAAAACTTTTATTAAATATCATGGCAATATATCAAGAGACTCAAAATATAGTATTTATATGACATACCTTATCACAGCATCCAGGTTCATCCATTCTTTGCCATTTGGTAACATAAAAGATTCACAATAGTAGGTAAGCAATAAGTATTTGCCCAATGCTGTCACTTTTGTTAAGCAATGAACAACACAACAATGAGATATTAAATATCGGCGTCGGTCTCGGCGTCAGCCCTCGGCGATAATAACCCACGTTTAAGCTACGTGGTCCACTTCCATCGAGAATGGTGGACCATGTCACCACGAGCACGCCCGGCTACGTGCGCGGTGGACGTGCTCCCCCCTGGCGCCGCTAACGACGGACGTGGCCCTACGATCAGTCCCATGACCCGTACTTTATGGCACGTTGAAGACTAGAAACTAATAACCGTTGAAGGAGGCGGGCCATGACGGACGAAGAGTAAGTGAGATTCTCGAATAGGTATAAAAGGCCTTAGCCCTTGAGGTAGGGGCCTCAAGCTCTACCCAATCATCACAACGTTATTCATTTCTGTTCTTCATATCACTGACTTGAGCGTCGGAGGGTCCCCGCCGGAACCATGGGTCCAAAACTTTTCTTGCAGGTTTTCGGCTCAAGTTAGGAGCTCATGCAAGGTGGATCATGACCTTTGCTTTCTTGGTTATAACTTCTTATGCTTTTTAGAAAAGGTCTGTTTGCGTAATACAAGAAAAAAATCAAGACATAAATTAATGAGAACAGTTTTCCTACTTAGCAAAAAAATACCGCATCGCGTCAATCGGATGACAGGTTGGGGTTCCTCACTTCCTCGTCGTTTCCCCAGCTGCCGTTAATATTGACTGCCTAAACGCCCGGGCGGGAGATGTATGGCATTAATTAAAATCCATAATTAAAAGACCAAAAACCCCATCAAACATTGGCATTTGACCGCGCGTGAGATAGGGGTTGATAGCAAAGTTACCAATTCGGATTATTTTCGTTTTAACTTATGAAATAAAATATTTTGATATTGAACTTTTTCAATACTTCGTTTTGAAATATATATAAAAAAAAATAATTTATATTTTTATAAACAATAATAATAATAACATAAAAAAAAAAAAAAAAAAATATTCACAATTCATAAGTTTCATCGTCAACAAAAAAAATATATGAATAAAATAAAAAATAAAAACTTATATTCATAATTCATTCTCTTCATCAATACCATAAAGATAATGATCTTCATTTTTTGCTTGCATATAAGCACTAATTCCTATATTCAAATTAGTGTCATCATCATCATCAATGCAACATCTTCTTCATCATCTAAAGTTGAAGCAACTAATGGAGCTTCAATTATCTCCCAACTTAAATCTTCTCCATCAAGAAGTCCAGGCTCCTCAAAGATCCATTCATCTAATAAATTTATGTTATCAAGATATATATATTTGACATATATATATATATATATATATATTGACATTATATATATTTTAAAATGGTCATGAAAGATTTAAGAATTCATAAATTGGTTCTGAAATATATTTTATCGAAACGGCTGAAACACGTTGAAACCGCTGAAACACGCCGAAACATGCCGAAATGATCAAAAAATCTTTCGAAGCGAAATGTATGGCTCATCTTTTGGATGAGCCACTAAAATGAAATATTTTAATTGAAATGATCGAAACGAAATGAAATTGATAACTTTTATTGACAGGATAACCTTTACCAAACCACAGCTTCGAAGGCATACCATCATTCGATATAAGTGGCTTTTGGTTCATCACAAGGTTTCTGTTCCAGGGCCGTGAGAGAGTTGAATGACACCTTCCGATGACTCACATCCGCCTCCAAACTAACAAGTATAAAGAATCTCTTCATTCGTTACTTCTGGTTAAAAGACGGGGCACATGGAGTTCAGATGAAAGCTTAATTTGGAATCGAAGGTTAGGCCTCTACTTTATGCTAGCTCGGATGCTCGTGCACCGTGCAGATTATTTTGGTATTCATATGCAATATATTGATAATATTACAATGATTAATAATATTAGGCATGTTATATATATATATATATATATATATATATATATTAATAATACTATATATATTATAAATAATAATTAATATGATATGATTATAATTTATAAATATTAATATAAAAATATATTATATGTATAATTATATTTTTATAAATATTATAAAATCATCTCTTCTCATCTATAATATTTATAGGATAAAGGTAGGGATCTTTTCTTGTGGCAAACAAACTCAAACTTTGCATATTTAAGTAAAGTATGTTGTGATTATTCATAAATTCAAAAATAAAATTTTATTTATATAATTTTAAATATGATTCAAACCATGCATAAATAATTTTTACTATTTTAATATTTAATATTTATGCTATTTTTCTAAATAAGCTCTGCAATATAAGTTTTAAATAAAATATTATGTTATGATAAAACGTTAAAGATAGAGGTACTTATCGTCTTTCAGCTATAACCACTCGCAATCATAAACACATGGTTAAATAATATTCAATCTTGATGATCCAAAAAAATTAAAGACCTTGATTATAGGAATAGGTTTCATCAACATTCAATTTTCAACCATTATAAAAGTTTAGCATCATTTTCAAACTATTGTTCACATACAAAAGATTTCAATTAGGACTTATTTATGAAAAGTTCTCGTAAAGTCAATAAATTTTTTATTTCTTATAAGATACTAATTCATAAAGCTATTAGATTTTCTACTTCTACCTAGATATCTATATTCTAAAGAAAACAAAAGTGATAATATCAATAAATATCAAAAAATAATTTGTAATTCCCCATTAGACTTCATATTTATAAAATGTGAGTTTTTGAAAGAAGAACATATAAAATTTAGATAAAAATATCAAAAAAAATTGTTCCTACATTATGTATGGTGGAATGATGTTCTCATTAAGTCACTCGTAACTTTCTTATCTTATCTCGATTTTGGATGATTTAAGATGCATTGAAAAGATAACTCAACATGGACATTATGAATATAGTTTTATATAAAATTTTAATAAATGATTTGTTTTAATAAAATTTTCTTTTTAGCTGATGCATAACACGTATGGGTATTACGTTAAGCTTATCAAGTATTGGCCAGGCCATATTCCTTTTGTGGTTCCCAAAAATTCCATAGTTTTGATTAATTAATGCAGCTCAGATTGTTCCAGTTTTGGCACATTCCAGCCACCTTTTTAACATTCGGGGATGACTCTAACATGCATAGGAGAAATTTATTCGCACCAGTTTATTTAAAGACACAGGTTTCAAAATGAAAACCAATTTTTTTCTGAACATCTTGAATTGGCACTTTTAACCTCTCTGGATGGCTCTGGGTTTAAATCTTGAAGCTTGTGACCTCTTTTTCAGCATTGTTATCTCGGTACCATTATTTGGATGGGTCTTTTTTTAGATTTTTTTGACGAAGAAATGCTGAATATCATCTACAATGTCTAAAATATCTATAAAAAATGTTTCTCGTGCAATCTCTTCTGTATTGCTTCCAAATGCTCTTCATCAGGGCAGGGCATCTGATGAACACAGAACCACATAAAATAGAAAAAGAGAATCAATGATAGACAGCATAAGAAGAAGCATGAAGTAGAACCGATTCAAATACATCAAAGGAGAGAATTATTCACCACTACCACACTACATGAAAATCACACGATAAAACAAAAGAACATGAGAATTATTCATCACCATCACACTACATGATTATTATTACACGATAAAACAGAGAACAACTAAAGAACGTTGATGCTGAAACACGTACGCCCTGCAGCAGAATTACTTTGGAGACCGAACGTAGGAGACCACAGCGGAAATGGCTTGGATAGCTTGAAACAGAAAGGTTAAAGCCGCAGGCAACACGACAACTTTCGACCACGGACTGCTGAAGTAGGCTGAACGCAACCTGGCCCAGCTCGAATTGTTGTACGCGGTCACATCCCTGAACACGCCATCAAGGTAGTTTCTGTCCGCTGGATAACCAACATCATTGCATAAGCGACTGAAAAAATGAACGGTATCCTTGTCACCGGTCATCCTGAAGGTGAGAATTCCCTTCAGATGCAGCAACCTCAAGTCGTTCTGGGTGTCGACAAGGCAATTCATGAAGATGGCATAAGCGGTTACAACGAAATCATTGTCAGGGTAAGACTGTTTCAAAGGCAATGAGATTTCGAAACAATCTTTCGCTGTAATCATGCACCTCTAGATGTGGGATTTCCATCACTCCATTGCTGAACTTTATGTCCAAGAAGCTGCTTGCATTCTTCCCCTTCTTAAAATTGACTCCAGCTGCTTGGAGCTCTGTCGCACTAGGGATCCACTGCTGCGATGATTTGGCTCCGAGGAATTGATCGAATGTACTGGACGTGGAAGTGGAAGGAATATCTTGTAGGTCAGATGCAGCAAATGATGAACATTAATGTCGGCCGGCAGAGCAGAGATGAATGCCCGTGGTTGTTCTTTTTTCGAAGGATCAAGACCTTTGAAGTACCAGAATGCGCATTCCACGAGATTGATATCGACGGCGTCATTGATACCGACGTCATCCGGGGTCTTAAGTAGTATCTTATGTAATTCCTGGATGACAAAGAATGGAATCTGGTTCTCAAGCAACAGCAGATCATACCTCACCAGCTCCCAGATCCACAATCTGCCAATGGCTTTCATACAATCATCATCATCGGTTTCTTCTTCCTTTGAAGTTTTGTCTCTATGCTTAAGCAGGAGATTAAGGATGAAGCAGCCATCCAGCACCAGCATCTGCGCTAAGTCCTCGCTTGTCAGCCAAGAAATGTCCTCCGAGTAACTCCTCCTAACTCGTCCTTCGAGTTCCTTCATCGTCATCCGGCATTTGTCAAAGAAATTTTCTCCTCCTCTATATTTGGATGCTAATTTGTTCACACATACACGCTTGTGATCTTGCATGGACTTCAGGCCTTGGTCTTCCCTGATAGAGTAGAAGTAGGGGCCGATGCAGACGGCTTTTGGGCTGTAGTCATGCTTATGGGCGTTTCCAATATCGGATGAGAGGATTTCAGGCGGCACTCGGTAGATGGTAGAAAGTGGCTCGTCTCTGTTATGGTCTATCGTTTTCCGGAACCTCTTCCGAGCAACATATGCAGGCGCCAAACGGGCTCCCTCGTCCGCGGGTAGCGTCATTCTTGGCACTTACTGTGACTGCGGCCGTCCTCCACCAAGCTTCACCCCAGGAAAAGCCATTTTAACAACTTAGTCTTGCAACACAAGTTGCTTTATAATTTGTTGCAAGTTATTCTTATCATATAAAATGATTTAATAATTTTTTTTGGGATAAAATATGGATAACCTTTTTTTGATCCCACCTTTATTGAATTGAATGTGAAATTGTTTATTTAGTTATTTATTTTGTAGGATAAATTTGCCTCAAATGTGGGCCTTATATAGACATATATTTTCATTGGACAATCGAAGACATAAAATTTTAGACTTGCTTCTTTATTTTTCTAGCTACGAGTTTTAATGAAATGTAATTAAACTTTGAAAACATTGATGTAATGATTGTTAAATATATTTTATCTAAGATGTAATGTGCCTTAATTTTAAAATTCTTAGTTACGAGGATGTTACAAAATTCATATATGTATCTCACATTTGCTATAATAATAAAGCTTATTTTGTGACAATAGAAGTCACGGTATTCTGTGGCAGCAAATTTGCTCATAAAGCTAGTGTTATTTTATGGCAATGACATCAGCAATGTCATCAAATGTGCTTTTAACGACCACAAAGCTACAAAGCTGTTGTATGCTTTTGGTACAACTGATGATCCTCATATCATATATCCATTATAATAAAATTCATTGTTAAAACAATTTTTTACGACAACAAACTTAGTTATTATCATAATTAACTTTGCATGACAACAAGAGTAGTTACAAATTACAACATAAATGATGATTCTTATAACATCGATCATGGACAATAAAAATCATCATTAAATTAATCTTTTATCACGAAAAATATATAGTTGTCACTTATGATTTGTGTGACAATAGAAGTAGTTACCAATTATGACATAAGTGATGATTCTTATTATATCAATGATAATAGGTGGGGTCACTACACTATTTTTCTATGATGATAATAGAAGTTACAATAAATAAATAATTTTTTAGTGGTAGTAAAAGTAGTCATAATTATAGTATATAAGGTAATTTTTAAATCTTTTATGATATGATTACTTATCATAAAATATTTTTTTTCTGACGATAATTGTTACCATGGATACTAAATTATATGTGATGACTATAGTGTTGTTAAAGAAAAAAAAGACTTTCTAGTGGTGATGGATGATTTTGTATTATCAAAGTAAATCTCTAGTGATGAGTTCTTTGGGGTATGTAATAATTATGCAGACTTGTACAGCTCGGCATAAAATGAAAATAAAAATCTGGGGCACCTTCGTGAAGGTTTCCTCTGCGGTGTATGGTAGAAAAATGGCTGGTTTCCGTGTTCCGCAAGTGGTGACAGACAGCATCAACCCATTATGAGTTGAAATCACATTTAAATTGTCAAAATGGCTGCATGGGAGCGTGATCGTCTCATGCGGCGGTTTTCCAGTGCAGAAAAATGGCGTGTTACGTAATTTCCTCCGTAACGAGACTCTGCATGGTGAGTAGACTCGCCTAAAATATAACAATTAATTATTCTTCTGATAGCCTACGACTGCGTCAAACTAACGGAAATTAGGAATCTTTGCTCGCCGACAGATCTCACTGCCTCAGTTTGTGCTGATTCCTTTCTTTCAATGTTCGCCATCTTTGTCAACCATAAATAAAGTAGTTCAATCATAGGACCAACGGAAATAGGATTCTTCGCCCGCCGACAGATGTCACTGTCACTATTTATGCTAATTCTTTTTTATTTTTTTCAAAGTTCACCATCTTTCACAATGAACAATTAAAGAAGTTCAATCGTAGGACTGACGGAATTAGGAATCTTTGATTTTTTATTTTTTATTTTTTCAAAGTTTGTGGCTTTGTGCTGATTCGCTCCTTCAAATTTCGCTCTTTGCCAACGGGAATTAAAGAAGCCCAGTTCTTTAACAAAAGAAGTCCAACGGTAGGACAATTGGAATTAAAGAAGTCCAGTTCTTTAATAAAAGAAGTCCAACCGTAGGACAAACGGAATGAAAGCAATCCAGTTCAGCATTCGTCCGATGGATCTATAATTAAGAAACTTCTGATCTTAATTTTCGTATATATTCCTTACAAAAGAATGTTGGATGGACAAATATGCTAGTTTTGTCATTCTTTAGCGGGACTCACTGCACCATTTTGATGCTTTTATAAAAATCGACGAGGGTCCTACTACAACCTTTACTTTACTCGCCGACAGATATATCTCATTGCCACTGTTTGTGCTGATTCGTTTCTTCCGGAGTTCCGCCACCTTTGCAAAGTTCCTCTGCGACCCTCATTTGATGCTTTTATATATATCAGCAGCCAACGGCAAAAGAAGTCTCGTTCAGCATTTGTCTGGTGGATCTAATAACGTGCCCCTGCAAAAAGATAAAATTAATATTAAAGAGAAGGAACGTCACATGTAGCATGGGACTGGGTCCGGCTTAATTAAAGGGTGCATGGTGCCACTGCCGCTGCCAAATGGAACCTCGCTTACACCTGTCCAGTGGTATGGTTATTGAGTATTTGCGTACTCTTCAGCCTTTTCTCTAATGATACCGCTTGGCTGGATCCTTTCGCTCGCTTCCCATATACGGCACAACTGTATTGGCTTTCAAAATTAGATTCCAAACGTTAACCAAGGAAACAAGTTATAGCTCGAATGATAGATATAAGTTAACCAAGAAAACTTTATTGATATAAGTTTCTTGAAATAATCTTAAAATGCCTCAAGATCTTTCCTTATGGATCTTAACGCAAATGACATAAGATGCTTCTCTCATATCTTTTATATCAAAGTTTTTGAAGAGCAATTATTTTACCTTACATAGCAACCCTTTATCATTGGTTGCAAGTAGAATGTCATCTACATATAGGACTAATAAACAAATTTTTCTCCAACTAATCTTTTGGTATATACATTTTTTCATGATGTTGTCTACAAAATCAAAGGAAGAGATCATATCATAAAATTTTTAATACCACCGACATAAGGCTTGTTTCAATCCATATATGGATTTCTTAAGCTTGCAAACCAAATGCTCACTATTACAAAAGGAGAATACTTCAGGTTGTCTCATATAAACCTCTTCCTCTAGGAATTTTAACTGAGCCATAATGTCCATTATCTTCATGATGTGCTCACACACCTTTGATAGTAATGAGCTTCACTGATGATAATTTTACCATTAGGGTGCTGGCTACTGTCTTATCTGAAGACTTAAACTGTGCATTAATAGCCTTCAGAAGTTTCTTGACATCTTTGCACTCAGGAATTGAACCACGTATACTAGTAGAAATCTTATTACGTATGAATATCATACTAAGACGATTAGATTGCTCCCAACATTTATATGCAGCAATCTCAGCCTGAGTGCTAGTAGGTGTAACTGCAAGTGGTTCATCCTTTCTGATGGCATAGTCGATGTCCATACATCCTAACTAAAGAAGAATTCTTTCCTTCCATACTTTATAATTGTCACCACTTAAATCAAAAATTTTACATTTCATATCAAATATATTCATAGGTAAAATAGTTGCATCATGTTCATGTTACTGAAATTGAGGCATACAACTTAATATCATGTCTTACCAATGTAACATGCAACAACATGAATTAATAATATATAATAACTACCTGTGGGCTAAGTTATTATATTTACATAGATTCATTAACTTAATGATATGATTAACAAATTATATTTTTTTTCTTAATTCGTATGAGTAATTAAGAAAATAATTTATTATTCCATCCTAATTAATTATACAAATACAATAAAATTTTTTATAAAAAATATTTATTGTATTAAATCTAATTAATTATAATTAATGTTATTTAACCTTATGTGATCTTTGCAACTCTATATAATTTTGATTAATTAAAGATATTATGGCTAGTCCTTAATTAATCAAAATCATATTAACCACATGACATTATCCAACTTATAAAGCAATGCATTAGGTTGTGATCTTAATCAATATAGTATTTCCAAATCAAGGTATTAATCAATCGAATTGGCCAGGCCAGTGGAAGAGAGATGAGGGTCCTCCCATTGCTTTCCTTAAACATCAATTTAATTAGCCAGGTTAGTCAATGAAATCAATTAAAAAAATCATAATCTCTTTACCTTTCAAAATCACTTTTCTAGATACCAATTGATCAATCAAACCCTAAAAGGATTTGCATTATGAATTTTCACACTGCCACTAAATATAATTTTATCTCATGCACAGCATATAAAATCTAATATGCATAACAAGAGCAGTAACATACCAAGCTTCTATTAATGCAATTTTAAAACTATCATCTTAAGTAAAATTTTTGTCAATTAGAACATGTCCGGTTGTAGCTCATTAATCCCTTAGGCTAGTCTATGCAAACTCCGTAGGCAAGAGGTGAGCATGTTTTAATGTAAGAAATTTAAACTTATGGAAAGAAAACATATATCATGCTAGAATCATAACAAATTAATTATATTTTCAGTGCAATTTGTGTGATCTAGAGTATTTATGCACAATAACTATGATCTGGATAACAAGTTAGCCCTCTCTGGTGGCCTCTCTTGGCGGCTTATTAACTCTCCCAATATGTAGGTAGTTGGGTCATTCATTGGATCGAATAATCCAGGATATTATCAATAGCCTCTCTTTTTGAACTATTTCTAAATGAGAGAAATAGAAACCAAAACGCCTTACCCTTTTACAGCCATGATGCACTAATTTTCTTTAATTCATAAGTAATGAGAATGAGAGAGAGACGATACCCTAATTTTTTTTACCACACAAGTAATGAGAATGAGAGAGGGGGGCTTTTCATGACCACCAGAGAGGGCCCACTAGTTGGGGTCACAAATGGTGGGGCCATGGTAAAGAAAACACGACTTCAAAAAAAAAGAAAGCGAGCAAGGGGTGGTGGCGCGGTTGGTTAGACTATGTCTCAGGGCCAATGCACGTCATCTCAGAGAGACGATGTGAGAAGGAAGAAGTGGTATGAGGTCTCGGGCTTTCAACCCAAAAAACTATAAGAAATTAAAATTTATACAAGGGTATTATATATTAATCACACAATGATGGTGTACGTCATATACCCTCAGAATTTGCTCTTGATCAGTAACTAAATCTCTCTTGTTATCGTATGGCTTTCTCATGTATGATATAAAAAATTTTTAGAAAGGGATTTCAATTTATAAAGAAACCTCAAATTCCTTATCTCATCTATTTCCATCAAATAGGCCCTTCTAATTTTTCAAAAAGATATAGTTATTAATTAATTAATTAATTAATTAATATTTTGAGGATTATCTCCAAAAAGATTAAGAGATATCTTGTTATTAGATAAAATATAAAATAGAACAATCACTTATGGAATAATATAAAACAAACGTCCAACCTAACCTATGGAAGGTTTGAGATCAGTTAGTAGGACTAGGGGCAGTGTGCCATCATTCATAGATAAAAAGAAACTCAAGAAATTTTCTTGGCAAGAGATCTTCCTCTTCCTCCCTTCTTCACAAGGCCGTTCACACCTTTTACCATCTGGCCATCTCTGCCTTTAGCTTTTATCGCACACCCTGTCCTCCATCCAGCGAGGAGCAGCGGGGAGTAAAATAGGAGCAAAAGGAATCTCTTTGTGATGCTCTATTGATGTGCCTAATTCTTCTTCTCTTCTTTTTCTTTTTCTCCATGTTGTATATATTAATTTTATAATAAATCAATGGGGAAACTCCCAGCTTCTCCATCTTTCCATAAAAAAAATAAAAACTTCCCCGTATGCTCACAAAAGAATAAAATTTCTAAAATATGGAATATTTGCCTTTTGTAAATCTGAGGAATTCTTTATTATTCTCCTATAAATTCTGATTTCTTGTTTATATTGCTATTAAAAAACTCTGGTTCCCCTTTTTAACAATAGGGAATGGAGGGGTGACCCATTCAATTCAATAAGATATTACAAAACACAGGAATCATTTATTAGTAGAATTAACAGCTAGTCAAGGAAGCAGAAATGGTAGATTTCAAGGTTAATTTGATGCTCAGAAATGGCAGATTCCAAGGCTGATTTGATATGCAAAAATGACAGATTTCATGACTAATTTGGCGAGCCAAAGGACCGAAAGTTTTGAATTTAAATTTTGAAATTCAAATTGGCTAACTAAGGCCGCATCAAGGGGAGAATTGTTTAGACAGAAAATCAGCATCATTGCCATAAGTGTAGAGTATATTGTATATATGCATAGAATTGATAGACATTTATTCTTACCTTACATAATTATGTATGTAATGGCTGATTTTTAGCCTTGTAATTAGTCCGACAATTTTTATATAAAGTGAGTAACCCTCACAAGAAGGGATGAGAGAACAAAACCTAAATTTGACATGGTATCAGAGCCACAAATTATTTTCGTGGTTTTCTCTTGGCTTGTTTGAATTCTTGATTTCTTGAGGGTTTCTTGGTGACCACAAATTATTTTCGTGGTTTTCTCTTGGCTTGTTTGAATTCTTGATTTCTTAAGAGTTTCTTGGTGACTGTCGGATCTTGTCTTTTTCTGTTGCTTGGTAGCTGTCGATAGATTCTGAAGAGTGACTGTTGTGATTTCTCTGCTCTGTCAATTTTTTTATTATGTCTGGAGAAAATTCTATTATTCGCCTTAATGGCAAGAACTACACCAGTTGGGAATTCTAGTTCAGGATATTTGTGAAAGGGAAGGAGTTATGGGGTCATTTGGATGGATCTTCTAAGGCTCCAACTGATTCCAAGGAGCTTAGTTTATGGGAAAGCAAGGATGCTAAAATTGCTTCCTGGCTACTCAGCTCTGTTGAACCTCATATGGTCAATAATCTTCGTAGGTTCACTACTGTTAAGGAAATGTGGGATTACCTTCGGCAAATTTATTTTCAAAATAATTCTGCCCGAAAGTTTCAATTGGAGTTAGACATTGGAAACTATCGCCTGTGGAATCTTTCTATTGAGCAATTTTATTCTGGTTTTATTAATTTATGGAGTGATTATTCTGGATTGGTGCATTCTTAGGTTCCCAAAGAAGCTTTGGGAGCACTACAAGCGGTTCATTCTGAGAGCCAGCGGGATCAATTCTTGATGAAGCTCAGACCCGAGTTTGAAAGTGCACTAGCTGGGTTAATCAATCGCACACCTGTCCCCTCTTTGGAGGATTGCTTGGGTGAACTCTTGCATGAAGAACAGCGTCTTGCCTCACAGCTTGGTCTTGATCAAAACACTGGTTGTTCTGAGATGGTTAATATGGCATACGCTGCTCAAGGCAAAGGACGATCTAGATCTCCACCACAATGTTATAGTTGCAAGAAAATTGGGCATATTGCAAAATATTGCAGCAAGAAATTCTGCAATTATTGCAAGAAGGAGGGTCATATCCTTAAGGATTGTCGTATACGCCCTCAGAATAAATCTGCTCCTGTTTTTCATACTGCTGTTCAGTCCGCTTCTGTGCCTATGTCTTCCACTTTGCCCACAGTTCCAAGTTCTTCTTCCAACATTACGCCCGAGTAGGTTCAACAGATGATTATTTCTGCCCTTTCTGCTCTTGGTCTCCAAAGCAAGAAACATCTCCTTCCTTCTCCTTGGTTAATTGACTCTGCATCTTCCAATCACATGACTGGAAGTTTGGCAGCTTTACGAGATGTTCGTAAGTATGATGGTCAGCAACATATTCAGATTGCAGATGGCAGTACTCTTTCCATTACTGCAGTTGGAAATCTGGGGTCTTCCTTTACTGATGTTTTTGTGTCTCCTAATTTATCTGCCAATCTCATTTCTATTGGACAATTAGTAGAAGATAATTGTTCTATTCATTTTGATCATTCTGGTTGTCGTGTGCAGGATCAAGCGTCGGGACAGGAGATAACGAAGGGGCCTAAAGTGGGACGTCTTTTTCCTCTTCAGTCGTTTTCCGTTCCTCGTTCAAATTTTGTTGGTTGTTTTGCTATTGCTAATAATAATAGCCATCTTTGGCATAAGAAATTGGGTCATCCCAACTCTGTAATTTTGACACATCTTATGAAACATGGTTATTTGAGTAATACAAATGAGTTTTCTTCCTTGCCTTTTGATTGTGCTCCTTGTAAACTAGAAAAAAGCAAATCTTTACCTTTTCTTTTACAAGGTAGTCGTGCTTCTACATGCTTTGATATTATTCATTCTGATGTTTGGGGTATGAGTCCTGTTCTTTCTCATGCTCAATACCGATATTTTGTGACATTTATTGATGATTACAGTCATTTCACGTGGGTCTATTTTCTTCGTTCTAAAGCTGATGTGTTTTCAACCTTCAAAACTTTTGTTGCCTATGTAGAAACTCAATTTTCTACATGTATTAAGATCTTCCGTTCAGATTCTGGGGAAGAATACATGTCTCATGATTTTCAATCTTTTCTCCAACAGAAGGGTATTCTTTCTTAACATTCGTGTCCTTACACCCCTCAACAAAATGGCATCGTCGAGCGTAAGAATAGACATCTTTTAGATGTTGTTCGTACATTGATGCTTGAATCTTCTGTACCTTCTAGATTTTGGCTAGAAGCATTATCTACAGCTGTATATTTGATTAATCGTCTACCTTCTCCTACTTTGCATCTTGATTCTCCATATTCTCGTTTGTTTGGTGTTTCTCCTAATTATAATTATTTGCATGTATTTGGTTGCATTTGTTTTGTTCATTTACCTCCCATTGAACGTCACAAGCTTTCTACCCAATATGTTCAGTATGCTTTTCTTGGTTATAGTAACTCTTATAAAGGATTTGTGTGTTATGATGTGGATGCTAACAAGCTTCGTATTTCTCGTAATGTGATTTTCTTTAAAAATCAATATTTCTTTCCATCTTGTACTAATCTTATTTTTCCCTCTATTTTACTTCCTGCATTTGATGATGTATCTCATACTCCTTCTAAGCCCGATATCGTGTATCAGCGACATCGCCCACTGCCTCTTCCTTCCTCTGAACCGCCACCTGATCCTGTCTTGCATGAACCACGACGATCTACTAGGATTTCCCGGCCCCCAGATTGGTATGGTTTTTCTTCTTTGGCTTTTCAGGCTACTCTTGATACTACTTTTGTGCCTAAGTCTTATTCTCAGGCTTCTACTCAAGAGTGTTGGCGCCAAGCTATGCAGGATGAAATTCAGGTTCTTCAGGACAATCATACTTGGGACATCATCCCTTGTCCTACTGGAGTTAAACTTATTGGGTGTAAATGGGTCTACACCATCAAGCTACGTGCTGATGGATCTATTGAAAGATATAAAGCTCGTCTAGTAGCACTCGGGAATAGACAGGAGTATGGGCTTGATTATGAGGAAACATTCGCTTCCGTTGCCAAAATGACTACTATCCGCACTATCATGGCCATTGCTGTTTCGAAAGGATGGTCGCTTCACCAGATGGATGTGAAGAATGCATTTCTACATGGTGATCTGAAGGAAGAAATATTTATGTCTCCTCCTCCTGGCTTATTTCCTTCCTCTTCTGTTGAGGTTTGTCGCTTAAAGCGATCTCTGTATGGTTTGAAGCAGGCACCGCGGGCATGGTTTGAGAAGTTTCGTACTACTCTACTGGATTTCACTTTTTCTCAGAGTCAGTATGACTCCTCTCTATTCTTTCGCAAGACTAGCCTTGGGATTGTTATACTTCTTGTGTATGTCGATGATATTGTGATTACTGGATCTGATCTCCAGTTAATTGAGCAACTCTAACAGCATCTCAAATCTTCATTTCATATGAAAAATCTTGGCCCACTGAGGTATTTTCTTGGACTGGAGGTTCACCATTGCCCAAATGGCATGCTCTTACATCAGCATAAGTACACCCAAGAACTTCTTTCTTTAGCAGGCCTTCAAGATGCAAATTCGGTTATTACACCTATGGAGGTCAATTTAAAATTGCGTCAGACGGATGGTGATATCTTATCTGATCCTTCAATGTATCGGCAGCTGGTGGACAGTTTGAATTATTTGACCATTACTCGACCTGATATTTCATTTGTTGTTCAGCAGGTCAGTCAGTTTATGCAGGCTCCTTGCCAGACACATTTGGCCGCTGTCCGTCGTCTTCTTCGATATCTCAAAGGGACATCTGGTCGTGGCTTATTTTTTTCCTCTGAGAATTCTTTACAGTTGAAGGGTTTTAGTGATGCTGACTGGGCTGGTTGTGCGGATACTCGTCATTCTGTTACGGGTTGGTGTATGTTTCTTGGCAACACTCTCATTTCTTGGAAGAGTAAGAAGCAGGCTCGTGTATCGAAGTCATCCACCGAGTCTGAATATCGGGCTATGTCGTCTACTTGTTCTGAAATTATATGGCTTCGAGGGTTGTTAGGCGAACTTAGTGTTTCACAGTTTACTCCTACTCCTCTTTATGTTGATAATATAAGTGCTATTCAAATTGCTGCCAATCCTGTTTTTCATGAGCGCACCAAACATATTGAAGTGGATTGTCATTCCATTCGTGAAGCTTTTGCTCGTCAGGAGATTACTCTTTCACACATTTCTACTGAACACCAAACTGCTGATGTCTTCACCAAGGCTCTCTCTCGTCCCCGACATCAGTTCTTAATTGACAAATTGATGCTTTTCAATCGCCCAGCATCAATTTAAGGGGGGATATTAGTAGAATTAATAGTTAGTCAAGGGAGCAGAAATGGTAGATTCCAAGGCTGATTTGGTGCTCAGAAATGGCAGATTCCAAGGTTGATTTGATATGCAAAAATGACATATTTCATGACTAATTTGGCGAGCCAAAGAACCAATTAAGCGCGGAAGTTTTGAATTTAAATTTTGAAATTCAAATTGGCTAACTAAGGGCGCATCAAGGGGAGAATTGTTTAGGCAGAAAATCAGCATTATTGCCATAAGTGTAGAGTATATTGTATATATGCATAGAATTGATAGACATTTATTCTTACCTTACATAATCATGTGTATCTTATGTAATGGCTGATTTTTAGCCTTGTAATTAGTCCGGCAACTTTTATATAAAGTGAGCAACCCTCACAAGAAGAGATGAGAGAACAAAACCTAAATTTGACATCATTCATACCCCATCAATTATACGATTATTTGCAAATGAAGTAATAAAGCATTGATGCCGAAGCGTGCTTGCAGAATTATTTGAAGGCTGAACATAAGAACAGAGAGAATGGCTTAGATAGCAGTGGGTAAGAGAAGAAAAGACTCAGCCACCATTCAATTGATCCTACCTGCGACTTTGGCCAGTTTGACTTTGAACCTGGTTTCATAAATAATACTTTTAGCCTATGTTTGGATAGAGAGAAAAGTAGGAAGAAAAAAAAAAATCAGAGGAAAAAATAGGAAGGAAAATAAAATTTACCTTGTTTAGATGGAGAAAAAATTAAGGACGAAAGAAAACTAAAGGAGAAAATAGGAAAAAAAATTGATGGGCCCCATCTAAAAGTTTTCTTAAGGGTGCTCTTTCATTTTTTTTTTCCATTCCGATGTTACCTTTTCATGAAAAAAACTGATGCATTTTTTAATCATTTGTAATGAGGGCATTGTTGTCATTGTATAATATCAACTTTTCTTTCCTCCTTATTTTCCTTCGACTCATCCAAATAGAAGGAGAAAAATGTTTTCTCTTCACTTTTTTCTTCTATTTACTTCTTTCTTCTCTCTTCATTTCTCTCCCTCCATTTTTTCAAGCACTCACCGTTATCATGCACCTCTAGAGGTAGGATTTCCATCACCTCATTGCTGAGGTTTGTCCAAGAGGATGCTTCCACGTGGACTTTTATTAAACTTGATTCCGGCTTCTTAAAGCATCGTCGCATTGGTGATCTTGGCGATGTTGGCGTGGTGAACGCTCATTGAATTGTAGGCATGGGAGGGTAGACAGGGAAATCAAATAGAGCAAACGATGAACATCCTCAACTGGAATGTAGAAAGAAGCTGCTTTTTTTCTGCAGCAATCGTGACTAATTAACCTCAGTGCACATTACCTTCATCATCACTAGATTTAAGTACTTCATACTAGTCCTGGTTGTCAAGCAGCAGCAGATCATAATTCACCAGATTCCAAATCCACGAGCTGCCAACTAATGAAATCTGAGTATCTGCTCCAAGTTCGAGATACTGCACAGATCCTGAGTCGTTCACACGTATCCACTTGTGATTTTGCGTGGGCTTCGGACCTTGACTATACCTCCCAGAGTAGAAGGGATTGTTACAAATGAATCACTCTGATAGATCCTGCAAGTCTGAACCATCTTTTAGACAGATCTTAGGCAGCATCCTCTCTCTCTCTTTCTCTCTCTCTCTCTCTCAATATGAATCTGCTCCTACTAAAGCGACTTAGCAGCACCTTTGATATGTGGAGGTGCTTCAGCTATATTTGCACCAAATCCCCTTCCAGAGTAAGGCTCTTTTTTTTTTTTTCCTTGATAATGTGGAAGTTTTACTTGGGACCATGTGCTCCTTTTATAGCATTCCAAGGAAATTTAATCACATACATAAGATTGAGAGAATGAAATTTAATCGCTACTTTTATAGCATATTGGATCCAGTTCTGTTGATCTTTATCAGATCTAGATCCAATCTTGAGGATATCAAAGAAATACTTAGGAAATTGCGTGAGATATGTAAATAGAATCGTGACAAGCTTATCAGGATGCACTTGACAAGCACATAGACTAAGATGTTGTCAACAGCTGGCTCCAAGAACAAAACAATGGTACTATTTATGATCTACAAAAGGTTTTCCTTCTATGTGAAACATCAACATTCCAATGGTATGAGACATGGCCAAGTTTGTATAGATTAGGATGTTGGAAGCATATATTGTAAAAGTTCTGCTAAGAGGACACGATAGCCCGAGGCCTAGAACTTAATATTATAAAATTTTTCTTCTGAAATTAATTTTAGAAGTACTATATATTTTAATGGACAAATAATTGATGATCAATCACTGCCACAAAATATCATGAAATCAATATGTATGAAAAAATTCTAGACTGAAAGTGCATCTATCTATATAACTAAGTGAGAAGTAGAGGCAAGGGGGAGAAAAATCTCTTCTTTTCCACTAAAAAAAAGAGAAAAATCTAAAAAATTGCAGAGCTCCTCATGATTTTACAATGTCATGTGAGAGATGTCCTCTGCCCATATCTCCTCTTTCTAATATGGCTTCTCCTTCTTATCGAGCACCTTTACGCCTCTCAAATAGTACCTAACGAAACCATCTCTCTCCACCCCTCCCCCACCCCCCCAAAAAAAATCAAAATTGGTCATTTGACTTTAAAAAAACTTTCATGCTATGCAGTCTCTATAATTTTGTCATGATCACAGTTGCTGTATGCTTAACAAATTTTCATTGGATTTGCCACTAAACGAAAGTTACCATTATCCAAGCATAATCTGTCTCCTTTTCTACACCCACCATATTGGTTAGTGAATTCCTTCCTTATTAGTATTATGCTTCCCTATTCTTTTACAGTCCCTTAACATTTACATTTTCTCTAAACATATCTTATAGTAAAATGGGGAAGATATAATGAAAGAATGAAGGGTCAAAGAGAATGAAGTCCCTCCTCTTCAAATGTCATGATCTCTTGGGAAAAGAAGAAAGTTGCATTTAGCACCACTAGTAGTACATGTTTGACTTACTAAACTATTCTCATTGAAAGCTGCAATGATAGATATTTTATCTAATTATGTTTTTAAAAAATTAAATTCATAATTTTGCGACGCATTTGAAGGCGTCGCAATATTGCGACACAATTTGGAGTCGCTAATGCATCGCTACATTGCGACGCATTGCATTTATCGCAAAATAGTGATGCATTTTTTTGCATCGCAATTTCGTCGCTATTTAGCGATGAAATTGCGACGGATTGCTATTTGCGACGAAATTTATAGCGTGAGGGGGTAATTATGCAATCATGAACTAATAAAATTAACTTTTTAATTATTTTAGAAGATGGCTAATTCATCCGAAAATAAGAGAAATAGTAAGAGAGCAGATTTTGTGATGTAGAAAGTAATGGTTCAGAAATAGACTTTTAGAAAAAATGAAGAAGCGTACCAGGAAAGTTTGGAATTAAGAAATTCCAGGGAAGACATACTCATGAACTTTCATAGAATCAGAATCACAGAGTAAGGGAAAGGTTGATTTATCCGACGATGATGCACTTCTAATGTTGATAGAAGATCTCTCGCTAACGGACATAATTTCTGGATAAGAAAACTATCTTCCACATAAGGTTCCTTGATCTCGATTTAGGGGAAAAGAAGGCATCCTTGGCTTTGGAGATGAATCTAGAGAGGGGCGGTGGCTTCGAAGAGAGAAGGTGGCGGCTTTGAAAATAAATCAAGAGAGGGGGGTGACAGGTTTGGAAATAAATCAAGAGAGGGGTGATGGTTTTGAGATGAAGGGAGGGCGGCGGCTAGGGTTCCAAGTATGGATGCCTAGAATTTAGGAAGGGGATTGGTTATGGTGGTATGAGGATTAGGATATCTTTGGTGGAGCTTGGTAGAGGAGATGGACTAGACTAGGGTTGGTAATAAGAACACTTTGGCCTCACCCCTAACTCCCTTATGGAGGATCAATTGCTCAAGGCAACGAAAATCTTCGGCCTCATGCCTAACTCTCTCACAGAGGATTAATTGCTCAAGGCAACGGAAATACTTCGGCCTCACACCTAACTCCATAACGGAGGATCAATTGCTCAAAGCAACGAAAATAGAACTTGAAAGATAGTTCTCAAAAATAAATTTTCATATATTCATATTCTATTCTTTCATTGTTTCAAAAGAAGGGTTTTATAGACCTCTCATGCCATTACAAGGTAAGTGCAACAATTAGAGTAATAAATGATATGGATTACAAAATATGGTAAAATTGTAGAGCAAAAATCTTCTTCCCTTCATTTGATTTGACCAAAATGGCAGCAGCAATATATAGTTCCAATTGAAGGCGAGGGACCATAAGCAAATAAGAAAGCTTTGGGGTGATATCCTTCTTTCTTTTCTTTTGTCAACAAGGTCCATATGGGCCGCAAGATCCTTTCTAAAATGGTTGAGATGCTAAACTTTATTCTCATTAAAGCATAGCAGGGGACCACCGATTTCTTCCTTATGGGGGGCGCCCAAGGTTGCTAACATTGTAGGTGGCGACATGGAGGGAGAAGATTGATTCTACGTCATCAATCCGAGTGAAGGTGGATCCAATGGAGGGAGAGGATTGTTTTCATGTCATCAATCCTGGTATAGGCAGATCTAATCCATGCAGAGCTCCAAGGTAGGGTATGAATAAGGTTGGAGAAGATCGGATGGTTGTCTACTATTGCCTAATTTGGAGGCTTCTTCTGAATATCTTCAGCAGGGTTTCAATAAGAGTAATACACTTTCCTTAAATTATTACAAGACTCAAATAAAATAAAAATGCATGACCTAGACATTGAACTAAACCAAACTTGACTGACTCAGTAACAGACTGGACTCAACCAACTAGGAAAGAAAAAAAGATTTACGGGACTTCTAGGATTCAGAGATCCAAATGGAACCCTGCAACCTTTTTCTCACTCTTGCTCCTGCACCAATTCTTTCGGGATGGGAGAAACTCAACCCTATCGAGTAAGGGTCAGTTTGACTCTGGTACTCCTCTAGCATGTTCGGGTTCAAACTTTGCAAATCTTCTCTAGAAATCCATGAGTCCTCAAATTCGGGCCAACCTTGCCAACGAACCAAGTATCGTTGGTAACCTCTGTTCGGGTCGAGATAGCTTAATCATCCAAAATCCGCTCAATCCTATCCTTTCGCTCAGGCCAAATAGTAGGTGGACACACAGGGATGGGCTAGCTCTCAAAGGAAGGGTTAGATCCGAAAGCCTCACTAGGTATCATCGCTGGCTCCCGATACTCTACTAAGTCTAAAACATTGAAAGTAGAGCTAATGCCTAACTCAGAAGGTAATTTCAGCACATAGGCATTGGTTCTCACTTTCTTCGTCACCCTAAAAGGACCAGCTCCACGAGCATGTAACTTTCTAATGGCTTTCGGAGGAAATCGCTCAGGCCTTAACCTAACCATGACATAATCTCCTTCCACAAACTCTTGGACTCATTTTTGAAAATTAGCCAACCATTTATATGTTTCATTACTTAAGTTAATCTTTGTGCTAATCTCCCTATGCAAGTCCTTAATATGCTGTGCAAATGATGTTGCAGAGTCGAAGACTCATGTGTGAATAGGTAATGGAATTAGGTCAAGTGGCTTGTTAGGCTTGTATCCATGGACAATTTTGAATCGGCTCTTTCCAGTGGACCTATTGACCAAAGCATTGTAGGCAAACTCAGCTCTAGATAGCAACAAATCCCAATTCCTGGTATTTTCTTCTACAAGGCATCTTAGAAGATTTCTTAGACTATGGTTCACTACTTCTATCTAGCCATCGGTCCGGGGATGGTAAGCTATGAAAAAGTTCAACTTAGTCCCTAACTTAAGTCAGAGGGTCTTCCAAAAATAGCTGGTAAACCGGACATCCCTATCTGAAACTATGGTCTTAGGTAAGCCATGGAGTCTAACGATCTCATCAAAGAATAGTTGGGATACCCTAGATGCATCAAAGGTCTGGGAACAAGGAAAAAAATGGGCCATCTTGAAGAACCTATTTTTCTTAGGGGTTAATAAGGCTGGAACAACACAAGGACTCAAACTTTTTCTAATACACCCTTTCTTAAGTAACTCTTCAATCTATTTCTGCAACTCTAGATGTTCAGCTGGGTTCATCCTATAGTGGGGCAGGTTGGGAAAAAAAGTGGCTCTCGGGACTAGGTTAATGGCATACTGAATATCCCTAAGGGATGGAAGGTTGTCAGGAAGGTTTTCGGGAAAGTCATCTTTGAATTCTTCTAAAATTTCCTTAACTTCCTGAGGGTGCTCTATGGGGGTCAGATCTTTGGTTTCCCTAGCTGTCAACATCCAAATGGATGAACCTTCATTGATTTCTTGTTCTAATTCCTTAGCATTAGTTAGGTTCAATTCTGGCTTCTTCTTTTTTAATTAACTCAAACTCCTCTTAATGTCATCCTTAGGTGGGGTAGGGTAAACCGTAATTTTTTCACTGTACTCAAACAGTTTTGTTACCTTGGCTTAATCTTTGCCATTGATCTAAAGAGTTTCTGTTGGTAGGACATGGGTGCATACTTCTCTCTTAGTCTAACCTTCATGGCTCTCCAGGTAGTTATGGGAATATCACCTCTCCGTCTAATCAACATCTCAATATTCCCCTCGTATAACCTATCATGTCGAACTAATCTAAGTTTGGTAAATTTATATTTTCTTTCTTCGGTCATCTCGTACCACTCAAAATATTGATCCATTTCACCTTTCCAATCGACATACACCTTGGGGTCTAAACTTCCATCAAAAGTGGATGCTTCTAATCTAATATTCATAAGAATTCTCTTATCTAGGTCCATAATATCAGGATTGGGTCTCCTATGATAGTACTCTAGATCATGGTTTGGGGCTCTTCTAGGCTCAGGTAGACAAGTATCTAACTCAGGCTTAGTCCTGGTCATACGACTCTTCTCTAGGGATCTCACTCGATCATTTAACAGGGTCAACTGCTCAGTAATTGTCCTAAGCATAGCTCCACAATCATTATCCATGGGTGGGTCTGATGGTGACTGACTTTGATTTGGTTGGTATGGGGCTCCTGATCTGGTGGCCATATACGACTCAAGCAAGCACACAAATGACTCAAGACTGACATGTACTATAGTTTACTAGATCTAGCAGTCCAAGTAAAGTGAGTCGACTAAGTCATAACCACGATAACAAGTATGCTATCCACTGCTTAGGTAAGAGATGGGGTTGTGGGAGGCTTCCCCTACTTTCGTAAGGATCGAATTAAAGAACCATAAGTCCTCTTAAGGCGTTTGTCGTTTGACCCCAAGCCCTAGACACTAGCTTCTAGACACAAATGTTGACTTGGGTGTAACTAGTTTTCCTAAGTTAAGTTGAACTGAACTAGTGGGTGTTCCTAATGCTCAATCAAGTGCAACTTGATTTTAAAATTAAGGCTTAGGTTCATAATGCAGGTTGGTGGTTTTCTAGGCCAAGAAAGGGTAATGAAATTCCCACCTTATCTTAGATGCTCGGTGCCCTTAAACAACTTAAAAAAGATGAACACTCAAGACACGAATTAGCGTGTCGGGTCCTCAACCATAAAGATTCACGTCTGGCCTTGGTTCATTACTCCCATGGGTTATAGATATATTTGCATATACCCACTCAGGAGGCATGACACTTTAGGGTTCAGGAATGCAACATTACAGAATTTCAGCAGGGTTTGATTTTAGCATTAGCAGGTTGCAAAAAATCTCAAAAAATAACAGTAAGGAATTTAATCATGAAAATTTATATACACATAGAAAAGGCATGGTAAATTATCAAAAAAATAATTTTAAATTGAAATAACCACGTTCTGATAGGTTTCATAATAGAGGAAGTTATAGGTCGTGTGCTGAAATTACAGCAGAACAGAAATCCAGTGTGTAATGCAAAACATGTCTAACCATGCTCTGATACCAAGATTGATGCAGCACAAGGGCAAGGGGTGATTATATAGTCAATGAACTAATAAAAATTAAATTTTAAAGTATTTTAGGAGATGGCTAATTCACCTAAAAATAAGAGAAAGAGTAAGAGAGCAGATTATGTGATGTAGAAAGTAACAGTTGAGGAACAGACTTTAAGAAAAAATGAAGAAGCATACCAGAAAAGTCTGGAATTGAGAAACTCCAGGGAAGACATGCTCATGAACTTTCACAGAATCAGAATCATAGAGTAAAAAAATATTAATTTACCCGACGATGATGCGCTCCTAATGTTGGTAGAAGATCTCTTGTTAGTGGGCAGGATTTCTGGATGAGAATCTTTCACATAAGGTTCCTTGATCTTGATTCAGGGGCAAAGAAGGTATCTTTGGCTTTGGAGATGAATCCAAAGAGGGGCAGCGGCTTCGAAGAGAGAGGGCGGCGGCTTTGAAAATAAATCAAGAGAGGGGGCGATGGTTTTGGGATGGAGGGCGGCGGCAGGGTTCCAAGTATGTATGCCTAGAATTTAGGGGGGGGGGTCGGTTATGGTGGTATGAGGATTAGGGTTTCTTTGGTGGAGCTTGGTAGAGAAGATGGACTAGACTAGGGTTGGTAGTAAGAACACTTCGGCCTTACGCCTAACTCCCTCACGGAGGATCAATTGCTCAAGGCAACAAAAATCTTCGGCCTCATGCCTAACTCCCTCATGAAGGATCAATTGCTCAAGGCAATGGAAACATTTCGGCCTCATGTCTAACTCCCTCACGGAGGATCAATTGCTTAAGGCAATAGAAATAGAACTTTGAAGATAGTTCTAAAAAATAAATTTTCATATATTCATATTATGTTCTTTCATTGTTTCAAGAGAAGGATTTTATAGACCTCTTATGCCATTACAAGGTAAGTGCAACAATTAAAGTAATAAATGATAGGGATTACAAAATATGATAGGATTGTAGAGAAAAAATATTCTTTCCTTCATTTGATTTGACCAAAATGACATCAGCAATATAGTTCCAATTGGAGGCAAGGGACTATAAGCAAAGAAGGAAGCTTTGGGGTGACATCTTTCTTTCTTTCTTTTTATCAACAAGGTCTATATGGGCCGCAAGATCCTTTCCAGAATGATTGAGATGCTAATCTTTATTCCCATTAAAGTATAGCAGGGGACCATCGATTTCTTTTTATGGGATGCCTAAGGTTGCCAACATTGTAGGTAGCGACATGAAGGGAGAAGATTGATTCCACGTCATCAATCTGGGTGAAGGCGGATCCAATGGAGGGAGAAGATTGATTCCACATCATCAATCTTGGTGTAGGCGGATCCAATCCATGCATAGCTCCAAGGTAGCATATAAATAAGGTTGAAGAAGATCGGATGGTTGTCCAATACTACCTAATATGGGGGCTTCTTCTGAATATCTTCAGCAAGGTTTCAACAAGAGTAATATACTTCCCTTGAATTATTACAGGACTCAAATAAAATGAAAATGCATGACCTGGATATTGGACTAAACCAAACTTGACTGACTCAGTAACAGACTGAACTCAACCAATTAGAGAAAGAAAAAGATTTATGGGACTTCTAGGGTTCATATATCCAAATGAAACCATGTAATCTTTTTCTCACTCTTGCTCCTGCACCATTTACACTGTCTATCTTTCAGAATGATGATGATCTGCTAAGTTTCATTGGGACTTTTCTTGTCATGTCCCTTGCCTAGTAACTAGAGTTTCTTGGTTTACCAGCATTTTCTGATTATTAGTTTAATTAGCATCCCTCCCTTTTCAGCCAAAAGAAGAAGTGAAAAAAAAAAAAAAAACTGCTGAAGATCATCTGCAAACTCTAAAATGTCTTTAAGAAATACTTGTGCAACATGGTGTCTTGCACCCAAAATCAGATCTATGTCCATATAGCTGTGATGCCCTTGGAAAATTTTAGTGTTTCTTGAGCATGGAAAACCAGTTTGGCATCAATTTAGGTAATCCTTTTAAGACAATATAGTACTTCTCTAAGATAGAAATAGACTAAATTGCAAAATATTGTTGCCATAATTTGTGATCGACTATTTCCATGTATCCTTGCAGAAGAATTCAACATGTGAAATGTGAAATTTTTGTTTTCCAAAAGTTGTGGGATGTCATTCAAGGATCCGAGAATTATAATAGGAGAAATTTTTTTTTTTGGAATTTTTTATACACTACGTAGAGATTTGAGAATAACGACGCTAAAAAGTAATTTAGCATCAGAAAGCCACATTCTGACATGTCTTGAAGCATCGAAATAGCGTTAGCACAGCAGATGTGGAAAAAAAAATTTACCGACGCTTATGGAGGCGACGGGAAAATTTTTTCCGATGCTTTAAAAAGCGTCGGTAAATCAAAAATATGGCACAGTCCACGCGCAGAAAAAAGAAAAATTTTTAAAGCATCGGAAATATGGCACGACCACTTTTTTTTCCCGATGCTTTAAAAAGCGTCGGCATCGGTAATATGGCTCAGTTTTAAGCCGCGTCAAGCGGTAGCTATTATGCAATAAATAGCTATCAATACCCATTATGAATTAACTATCAATACACATTATGAATTGCAATATCTTATAATAATCCTCTCTTATAATAATCCTTAATATGTCTATAAACTGGAGCTCTGCCTCATAACACAATGGACTTTGAATACTATTTTAACCTAGAAACATGCATATGTTAAACAGAATGGAATGTAGAAGTTGTGAAATCTGCAGCGAGATATCATCAAGTTATCTTCAGAGATGTGATGGATTTGCTGTCAGTCAAAAACTCAACTGTTGTCCAATCCCCTTATCCTGGTATTCTATATTTCCATCCACTACCATTAGTAAAACATGAGTCGATGTGTGCCTAACTTTACTGGCATACTGTCAAACTTAGAGGAATCGACTACATTCTTATCCTACGTAACTTCAAATTTGAAGTTAATTTGTAATTCTAAAAGCTTACAATTATTATTAGCTAGTTTAAGAGCCATGCAATCTAGTATTTAATATCTTGAGAAGTCAAAAGTAAACTTAAATAAACTAGGAATCATATAATCCTATATTTAATACTTTGGTAAGACAAAAGTCACCTTAAATAAACTAAGAATAGATCAAAAAGTCACCTTTGTATCTATAAATAGATGGATTGGAGTTTTGGCATGATAGGTCATTGAGAGCCTCTTATGCCACTCTACAGTGCATAATTGAAAATCCCCCATGCTTCCGACTAGAAAGTTGTCTTTCTTGCATCACGTTTCCTATATTTTTTTTTCTTGCACCCAGTAAAAATGTCATGTACCTCAGGACTCCGACCTCACTTATTTCGGACACAACACAGAAATTTCATCATCCAGATTTCTATAAATTAAGGTAACTAACATCCCATGATCATCCTGCAACAGTAATAGCATACATCTTTGATCAGCACAATATATAAGAAAACCACTAATAAGTCCTGTGTCATGCAATATGAAGTGGCAAGGCATACAATTAGAGCGTACAGCTAAGTAGGAATGTTTATATGTAGCAGTCTGCAAACAAAATTTAAAAATACATGAAATGAAAGATATAAAATAAAAAAAGCTGATGTCAATGATCTGCAGGAGGAAGGTTGTCACCCTGTCCGCGAGGATCTGATGCTCCAGGAGCCTATAAGAATAATTAAAAATATTTAATTTGCTCAACTATCAATTACAATATATTAGATAAATAATTGATTTAATATAAAAATATAATTAATAATATATGTATTTACCTGATGTGGAACAAACATCTGTACGATAGATGTAAGTCGCTCAATGTGCTCTCTCATAGATTCCATCGCTACATGATCGTCGGCACGGCTCCGTTGCATCTCCTCCATCGCTGCGCTATCGTCTGCACGACTCCGTTGCATCTCCTCCATCGCTGCTCTGTTTGTGATACGGCTCTGTCGCATCTCCTCTATCTCCTGCTGAAGTTTGTGAACACCATCTGCAGCATCTGAAGCATCACATGCACGTCTACTCATCTCAGATATCTGAGTGGGGGTGACTCCAACTCCATAACCCCTCACTCGACCGTAGCGCTCCGGCCCCATTAGCTCCGTAAACACCTCGGCCTCAATGTAACTACTCTGCGTAGATACTGTAGAGTCGTCGACATGCTCAGCAATAAGAGCTGTAGCTCTTTCTTGTATTAATTTTAAAAAATTAGTTAGATCTTACTGAATAACAAAATCAAATTAAAATCGTTGCATGAAATAAATTGTAATAAATAATTATATAAAAGTCTCTCGACTCATCTCTGACAAAAGAGCCATCATCGTGAATATGAGTAATCCGGTAAAACTCCACCTTACGGGGTTCTCGCCCATGCTCATCCATCTACAAGAAAAATTATAAATATCGCAATATGCTTTCATATACCTTTGGGGCTGATGCAATTCAAATTAATTTCATGTCATAATAAAGCTTAAAAGAAAACACATAGGAGGTGCACTTTCGAAGAAGAAAAAGAGTAAGCTCTAGAATTTGCCTTGTATGCTTAGCATTGAGTTAGTTTATTTAGCTTGCAGATTGGAGGCTTCAAAATGTTCTGACAATAATCTTTGATTATCATGTGTTGTTTATAGTGTGTATGATGAGGTTCCAGCTTCGACAAGTAACTGCTAGTTCAGAGCAAGTAGAGCCCTCCCTGGAAGTACTAAAACTCAATTAGGAGAGAGTTGTGGACAACATTCAGTTCTAGTCTAAAGCAAGTTGTCTACGTCCTTATAGAAGGAATACTCAATCCATATCATCGTTTGCTGTTTCTACCCTCACTCATAGTGTTATGGAAACTATGATAGGATAATCTAATGTTTCTACCGATAGCATATAGTGAATGATGTTAATATTGAATCAAATGTGTGATCCTGGATGTTACAATAGGAGCCTGGATCCTAGCCATGAATGTCAATCATGAGAACAATTAGGATCTTTTTATCAGAATTCTTCCCTTTCTTTATCATCTGACGCTTTTTCCCTCACTAACCTCGGGAACATAGGAGGCCTATTAGTCCTAATCACGGCCACAACCACCAAAAGAATTTACGGGCAAGCTAAGCCAGCCAGCACTTTCAAAGTTCTTTAGATTCTAGCAGCTAAAGGAGGGGGGATATAACTTTTCTTGAGGGACCAGCAAAACCACTGGCCACGAAAAGTAGGCAAAGGACAAAGGAATAGAATGCATTCCTCCCCTAAGAAAGCATGAAAAAAGGCAAGGCATTGTGATGGAAGAAATGTCAAGTAAATGGGGAAAAGCATCACAATACCTGTCAAGAAAGCACTCTGAAGCAAGTTTAAAAGGAACAGAACAAAACCCATGCAACACCTACCTCTTTTGCCAGTTTAATTGGTTTCTCAAATATAAAACACCACTACATGGAGGAAACTTCTCAAACATTTCTTTAGCTGAAAGAGTCTAAATGGTGAGGTGATTAACTCCTAAACCTGTTAACATGTAAATAGTCCTCACTGCTAACAAAGAGAATAATCACAACTCATGCTTTATATATGCACATGGATGACTACATATTAAACTATGTACCTGAAATCCTTATGTATGTATAATACATGGATATTAACAGTGATAGAACAACACTAGTGATCATCAGGTGCTGTCTTTCAGAAGCTCCACGATGCTTGAGCGCTGTGTGTCGCTTAGTTGTTTGGGGAAGATGATGTGGAATTTTATTCCTGGAAGTACTAAAACTCAATCAGGAGAGAGTTGTGGACAACATTCAGTTCTATTCTAAAGCAAGTTGTCTACGTCCTATATAGAAGGAATACTCAATCCATATCATCGTTTGTTGTTTCTACCCTCACTCATAGTGTTATGGAAACTATGATAGGATAATCTGATGTTTCTACCGACAACATATAGTGAATGATGTTAATATTGAATCAAATGTGTGATCCTAGATGTTACAATAGGAGCCTGGATGCTAGCCATGAATGTCAAGCATGGCGCTGGCAACCATCGCACTTCTGAACTAGTTTGGCAGCGTCCTTCCTCATGGTGAGCCAGAAGCATCCCTGACGAAGGGACTTCTGAGCCAGGGACCTGCCCTCCAGGTGATTTCGTAGATACCTTCATGGATTTCTCTGAGGATGTAGTCAGCATCGGCGGGTCCCACGCATTTGAGCAGGGGTTAGGAGAACGACCTCCTGTACAAACGTCCATCTAGGAGAATGAATTTGGAGGCCCTCCACTTGAGTAGCTTGGCTTCATTACGATCATCGGGGAGGGTGCCATCAGTGAGATAGCAGATGTAGGCATCCATCCATGTTGGCTCTTGGGTGAGTGGGAGGACTTCCTCGCCGTCTTCTATGCTGGGCCTTTCTAGGTATTCAATGTAGGCATCCCTTGCGATGCCATCGGTGAAGGTAGCCAGGCAGGAGAGGATGTTGGCCTTGGCGTTCTCACTCCGGGGAATGTAACTGATGCTAAAAAATGCTAACAGGGAGATCAAGAGCCGAACCTTGCCCAGGTACTAAGTCATAGCAGGGTCACGCACCTCGTACTCTCCGTTGACTTATCCGGAGACAAGTTGCAAGTCAGTGAAAGCTCTGAGATATCTTATTCCGAACTCTTGGGCTAGCCTTAATCCTGCCAGCAGGGCCTCGTACTCGGCTTGGTTATTGATGGCTTTGAATAGAAACCATAGTGCACATTCTGTTCTCTCTCCACCCGGTCCGGCAAGAATGAGGCCGGCATCACTTCCCTGAGAGTTTGACGCGCCGTCCACATGGAGGATCCAGGTTTCTCCATCATCGGCCGGCCCGGGCTCATGCTGCTCCACGGAAGCCTCCTCGGTCTCCTCATCCGACCAAGTGCATTCGATCAGAAAATCGGCCAGGACTTGGGACTTCAGAGCCAGCCGTGCTTCGAAGGAGAGGTCGAACTCTCCTATCTTGATGGCCCACTTGGCGAGTTGGCCTGAGGTGTCCGAACGGGCCAGGATGGCTCGAAGGGGCTGGTCCGTGAGCACCACAATGGGATGGGCTTGAAAATACGGGCGGAGACGTCGAGCGGAGACGATTAGGGCAAAGATAATTTTTCTATTTTGGAGTACCTGACCTCTGCATCATGGAGCACCTTGCTCATGTAATAAATGGGCCTCTGGGTTCCGTCGGTGTCGAGACACACCAAGACTGAGCTAACAGCCTCAGGAGAGGCGGCGAGGTAGAGAAAAAGGCTCTCCCCATCCCTTGGCTTGGACAAGAGCGGCGGAGAAGACAGAAATGCCTTCAGCCCGTCGAAGGCTTTTTGGCAGTCGTCTGTCCACTCGAAGTTATTCACTTTTTGCAGGGCCTTGAAGAAGGGAAAGCATCTCTCGACTGACTTGGAGAGGAAACGACTTAAAGCCGCCACCCTACCCGTTAGTTGTTACACTTCCTTCTTGCTGGATGGTGGCCTCATGTTGAGGATGGCGCTGATCTTTCTGGGTTTGCCTCGATCCCCTGCTGAGTCACCATAAAACCCAGGAACTTGCCCGTCGTGACCCCGAAGGCACACTTCTTGGGATTCAGCTTGACCTGAAGCGGCGAAGGTTGTTGAAGGTTTCCTCTAAGTCGGAGAAGTGGTTGGAGGCATAGGTACTTTTTGTCTATATGTCGTCCATATAGACCTCCATGTTTTGACCCAGCTGGTCCTGAAAGACTTTGTTCATCAATCTTTGATAGGTTACCCCCGCATTCTTGAGACCGAAGGGCATCACTTTGTAACAATAAATGCCTTTTTCCATCACAAAGGAGGTGTGCTCTTCGTTGCTGGGGTTCATCCTTATTTGGTTATATCCAGAGAAGGCGTCCATGAAGCTGAGGAGCTCATGACCAGAGGTGGAATCCACTAGCTGGTCTATCCTTAGCAGGGGAAAACTATATTTCGGACACGCTTTGTTGAGGTCATGAAGTCAATGCAGATTCTTCAGCTTCCATTTGCCTTCGCACCATGACCATATTAGCCAGCCAGCTAGGGTAATGCGCTTCTCGGATATGGCCGGCGCCGAGCAGCTTGTTCACCTCCTCATCAATAGCTTTTTGCCACTCGGGAGCGAAGCTTCTCTTCCTTTGGCGGATCAGATGGTATTTTGGATCGATATTGAGCTTGTGAGTGATCACCTCTGGAGGGATGCCGGGCATGTCAGATGCTGACCACACGAAGATGTCCAAGTTGGCCCGTAGGAAGGTTAGGAAGCGATCATGGTCTTCCGAGGGGAGGAGTCCGCCGATACACACGGTCTTTGCCGGATCATCTCCGAGGGGAAAGGTTAGGAGGTGCTTGGCTGGCTCTCCCCCTTTGCCGGACTCCCTGGGGTCAGGCGCTTCTGGAACCAACTCAGCCTCCAAAGGACTTGACGTTGTGTGATAGCAAGGCAGGACTGAGCCGACCTCACCTCTCATCTTTCCGATACCTCCGCTAGTAAGGAACTGCACCAGTAGGCACCGGGTGGAGATAATCGCATCCAATAGACTTAAACCTGGGTGCCCGAGGATGGCGTTGTATGCCAAGGGGACTCGTACAACTAGGAAACTTCATGATGACCGTGCTTTGGCATGGCGGTGTTTCGGCTGTCATGGGCAAGGATATCTTACCCTCAACCCTTACTGAATCCCCAGTGAATCCAACTAAAGGGGTTGCCATAGGCTGAAGAGAGTCAAGGGATAATCCCATCCGAACAAAGGCATCATAGGTAAGGATGTCAGCTGTGCTGCCACTATCAACTGTATCCTTTTTATAGGGTGTTTGACGATCATCATAGAGACGACGATGCCTTCATTATTTACATTCTCAACATTTGCCGATCCCCCCCAAGAACTACATTATCCGATGCCTCCCCCCCTCTCAGCCGCTTAGATGAGGAAGCCACTCCCCAAGACACCATCCCGACCGTCCGCTCCGTGGGAGTATTATTGATAGTAGCCTGAGCGGGTGGGGGCCCCATAAGTGTCGACAGCGGTTGTGGTGCCTTCTGAACATACTTGCCAAGGTAATCCCACTGGATGAGCTCCTCAATGGCACACTTCAGACTGAAGCAGTTGTCGGTGTCATGGCCGTAATCCCGATGGAATCGGCAATAACAGCTCTTGTCATGGGGAGGACCTTTCTTCATAGGAGGAGGGTGCTGGAGATAAGGCTCGCCCTCGATCTCCATAAGGATGTGAGATCAGGGGGCAAGAAGGGGCATGAGCTTGCTCTCATCAGGGATGGGGCATCGACGCCTGTTGCCGGATCAGCGAGGCAGATTGGACTGCCTGTGGCGAGGGGGTTCACTAGGCTCAGGGTGAGCAGGTTTGCGGCTGGAGCTTCTTGAGGATTCTCAGCGAGTGAGGTCGGCCTCATTCGCACGGATGTACTTCTGAGCCCGGAGGAGGAGGTCGGAGTAGAAACTCGGGGGCTTCTTGTCTAGAGAGAAAGTGAAGTGGGACGGAAGGAGTCCCCGCTTCAATGCTAGCACTGCTATACGTCGTCTAGATAGTAGACTTCAAGGGCGGTAGTCTTGAACCGGGACACAAAGTCCTACAGCGACTCCCCTCCTTCTGGCGCATGGAGAAGAGGTTATCCGCAACTCTCAGGATCCACTGGTAGGCATCAAAATGCATCAAGAAGGTCCTTTCCAGCTCTCGAAAGGAGTCGATACTGTGAGGGGACAGGCGCGAGTGCCAAGCACGAGCAGCTTTTCGTAGAGTGGCAGGAAAGCCTTGCAGAGAAGGGCATCTGTAGCACCCTGGACTTGCATCATGGCTTTATAACTCTCGAGGTGGTCGAGAGGATCCGTCATACCATCGTATGGATCTATCTGGGGAAAACAGAATCTAGAGGGGATGGGCTCCTCCAGTATCCGATGGGTGTAGGGAGGATGGGTGTCATACTCCTCCTCCAGCTGATTGTTGATCTTCCTGGCGAGCTCGTCTAGTCATCGATTGTACTCATCCAGGCGCTCCTCCGCTTGGTGGCTGATCGTTGGGGCCCTCCGAGATGGCTCAAAGGATGAAAAAGAAGAAGGAAAATGACGCAGAAGACGGGACTTTCGCTTTGGTTTCTCTTGGCGGTGTGGCTCTGGAGGAAATTTGCTTGGGCCACAATCAGAAGACCGTGGCCGCTTGGGAGGCTCACAATGAGGCTTCCTAGGGGAAACCTGACGATGACCGGCCTCTCGCTAAGGAGAACCTCCCCTTATCGACTACTGACTAGCAGGAGGAGCAGTCTAGTGCTGGATGGCCATGGACTATTGCTGCTACTGTCCATGGACCATGGCGGTGAGAGTTTGGACTTGCTGGGTACGAGCCACCAGCTAATCCGCAGCTGGGGCCATCGCCTCTGGCTGCGGGGAGGTAACGGGAGGATCGGCAGAAGGAAGGTTGGTCTCTTGCTGCCTAGCCAGGGAAAGATGCCCCCCAGGGTGACTGACTGAGGCATCCTGAGCCCGAGTCATCACCATTGTTAAGAGAGGGAGAAAAAAGAGGAGTACTGTAGGGTTTGGGTCTTCTTCTCCCCCTACCTGATGCGCCAATATGATGACGCCCGATCATCGATCTTGAATATCAGGAGAAGAGAGCTGCTTAATCAATGAATCCTCACCCAATTGGTTTGGCCTGCAAAAAGTCCCAAGACCGAAGGAGTACTCCGGTGGGGACCCTCCGATGCTCAAGTCAGCAATCGAGGTCACAGCCGAGGGAGAGCTCAAAAGAGCTCTTCTGGAGGTAAGAGGAATCCACAAAAAGGAGAATCCCTCTCTAGGTGATGGGGTAGCAAGTGTATGAGTTTGCGTACCTGGTTCTTGAGTGGACTTACCATTTTATAGGTGGATGACACTTGCACGACCACATGGAGTTCCGTGAGAAAGGAATGTCCGCGGGGCTCGTGGGGGTTGCGTGAATCAGGGCCAGTAGGTGGGTCATGTCCCATCAGAGAGGAAAAAAAAATGGCGATTGGTGGACCAAGTCCCATCAGTCAGTGGAGCTAACGGGTAGTTAGGTCTGGTCTCATCGGAGGCATGGCTAGTGGATAGTTGGGCCTGATGATGTCAAACGGCGTGGGTCAGAAGGATGGCGGCATGAACAACCAGGACCGTCCTGGGGCCAACTTAGGAAAGTTGGGACTGCCTCGGCTCTTCTGGGGGACGTTGGGGCCCAAGCAGGGCTGACTCGGCCAACTTGGAGATGTCAAGGTTGAGTGGGGCCAGTCGGAGAAGGTTGGGGCCAACTCGATCGACTTAGAGATACCGGGGCCAAGCGGGGTCGGCCAGAAAAGGTCGGGGCCAACTCGGTCGACTTGGAGGTGCCGGGGCCGAGTGGAGCCAACTTGGTAAGACCGGGGCTGACTTGGCAGACTTAGAGAGGTGCCGGGGCCGACTTGGGAAGGTCGGGGCTGACTCGGCCTACTTGGAGATACCGGGGCCGAGCGGGGTCGACTTGGGAAGGTCAGGGCCGACTCGGCCGATTTGGAGATGCTGGGGCCGAGTGGGGCCGACTTGGGAAGGTAAGGGCTGACTTGGCAGACTTGGAGATGCCGGGGCCGAACGGGGCCGACTTGGAAGGTCAGGGCTGACTCGACCGACTTGAAGATGCCGGGCCGAGCGGGGCCGACTTGGAAAGGTCGGGGCTGACTCGGCCGACTTGGAGAGGTGCCGGGGCCAAGCAGGGCCGACTTGAGAAGGTCGGAGCTGACTCGGCCGACTTGGAGATGCCGGGGCTGAGCGAGGCCGACTTGGGAAGGTCGGGCCGACTTGGCCAACTTGGAGATGCCGAGGCCGAGCGGGGCTGACTTGGGAAGGTCGGGGCCGACTCGGCCGACTTGGAGATGCCGGGAACGAACGGGGCTGACTTGGGAAGGTCAGGGCCGACTCGACCGACTTGGAGATGCCGGGGCCGACTTGGGAAGGTCGGGGCTCACTCGGTCGACTTGGAGATGCCGAGGCCGAGCTGGGTCAACTTGGGAAGGTCGGGGCCGGCTCGACTGACTTGGAGATGCTGGGGCTGGCAGGGCCGACTGGGGAAGGTCGGGGCCGACTCGGCCGACTTGGAGGTGCCGGGGCCGAATGGGGCCGACTTGGGAAGGTCGGAGCCAACTCGGCCGACTTGGAGATGCCGAGGCCGAGCGGGGCCAACTTGGGAAGGTCGGGGCCGACTCGGCCGACTTGGAGATGCCGGGGCCGAGCGGGGCCGACTTGGGAAGGTCGGGGCCGACTCGGCTGACTTAGAGATGCCGGGGCCGAGCGGGGCCGACCGGGGAAGGTCGGGGCCAACTCAGCCGACTTGGAGATGCCAGGGTCGAGCGGGGCCGACTTGGGAAGGTCGGAGCCGACTTGGCCGACTTAGAGATGCCGAGGTCGAGCGGGGCCGACTTGGGAAGTTCAGGGCCGAATCGGCCTACTTGGAGATGCCGGGGCCGCCTTAAGCCTTTGATTTTGCCATGATTGCCTTCGTGGCTACATCAGCCACATCAAGTATTATGCTTCCCTATTCTTGTATGGTCCCTTAACATTTACATTTTCTCTAAACATATCTTATAGTAAAATGGGGAAGATATAATGAAAGAATGAAGGGTCAAAGAGAATGAAGTTCCTCCTCTTCAAATGTCATGATCTCTTGGGAAAAGAAGAAAGTTGCATTTAGCACCACTAGTAGTACATGTTTGACTTACTAAACTATTCTCATTGAAAGCTGCAATGATAGATATTTTATCTAATTATATTTTTTAAAAATTAAATTCATAATTTTGCGACGCATTTGAAGGCGTCGCAATATTGCGACACAATTTGGAGTTGCTAATGCGTCGCTACATTGCGACGCATTAGCTTTTGTCGCAAAATAGTGACGCATTATTTTTGCGTCGCAATTCGTCGCTATTTAGCGACGAAATTGTGATGGATTGCTATTTGCAATAAAATTTATAGCGACGGCCAAAATGCATCGCTAATGCGTTGCTAAATGGATTTAGTGACACATTAGCAACGCATTTTGGCATCGCTAAAATGGATTTTTCTTGTAGTGAGGGAGTGATTATGCAATCATGAACTAATAAAAATTGATTTTCTAAGTATTTAAGAAGATGGCTAATTCATCCGAAAATAAGAGAAATAGTAAGAGAGCAGATTATGTGATGTAAAAAGTAACGGTTCAGGAACAAACTTTTAGAAAAAAATGAAGAAGAGTACCAGGAAAGTCTGGAATTGAGAAATTCCAGGGAAGACATATTCATGAACTTTTATAGAATCAGAATCACAGAGTAAGGGAAAGGTTGATTTATCCGATGATGATGCACTCCTAATGTTGGTAGAAGATCTTTCGCTAACGGATAAAATTTCTGGATAAGAAAACTATCTTCCACGTAAGGTTCCTTGATCTCGATTTAGGGGCAAAGAAGGCATCCTTGGCTTTGGAGATGAATCTAGAGAGGGGCGGCGGCTTCGAAGAGAGAAGGTGGCGGCTTCGAAAATAAATCAAGAGAGGGGGGTGACGGGTTTGGAAATAAATTAGGAGAGAGGTGATGGTTTTGGGATGAAGGGAGGGTGGCGGCTAGGGTTCCAAGTATATATGCCTATAATTTAGGGAGTGTGGTCGGTTATAGTGGTATGAGGATTAGGGTTTCTTTGGCCTCACGCCTAACTCTCTCACGGAGGATAAATTGCTCAAGGCAATGGAAACACTTCGGCCTCATGCCTAACTCCCTCACGGAGGATCAATTACTTAAGGCAACGAAAATAGAACTTGAAAGAAAGTTCTCAAAAATAAATTTTCATATATTCATATTCTGTTCTTTCATTGTTTTAAGAGAAGGGTTTTATAGACCTCTCATGCCATTGCAACGTAAGTGCAACAATTAGAGTAATAAATGATAGGGATTACAAAATATGGTAGAATTGTAGAGAAAAATCTTCTTTCCTTCATTTGATTTGATCAAAATGGAAGCAGCAATATATAGTTCCAATTGAAGGCGACGGACCATAAGCAAATAAGAAAGCTTTGGGGGGATATCCTTCTTTCTTTTCTTTTGTCGACAAGGTCCATATGGGCCGCAAGATCCTTTCCAAAATGGTTGAGATGCTAAACTTTATTCTCATTAAAGCATAGTAGGGGACCACCGATTTCTTCCTTATGGGGGGCGCCCAAGGTTGCCAGCATTGTAGGTGGCGACATGGAGGGAGAAGATTGATTCTACGTCATCAATCCGGGTGAAGGTGGATCCAATGGAGGGAGAAGATTGTTTTCATGTCATCAATCCTAGTGTAGGCAGATTCAATCCATGCAGAGCTCCAAGGTAGGGTATGAATAAGGATGGAGAAGATCGGATGGTTGTCTGATACTACCTAATCTGAAGGCTTCTTCTAAATATCTTCAGCAGGGTTTCAATAAGAGTAATACACTTCCGTTGAATTATTACAGGACTCAAATAAAATAAAAGTGCATGACCTAGACATTGAACTAAACCAAACTTGACTAACTCAGTAACAGACTAGACTCAACCAACTAGGAAAGAAAGAAAAAGATTTACGGGACTTCTAGGATTCAGAGATCCAAATGGAACCCTGCAACCTTTTTCTCACTCTTGCTACTGCACCAATTCTTTCGGGGTGGGAGAAACTCGACCCTGTCAAGTAAGGGTCAGTTTGACTCTGGTACTCCTCTAGCAGGTTCGGGTTCAAACTTTGCAAATCTTCTCTAGAAATCCACGAGTCCTCAAATTCGGGCCGACCTTGCCAACGAACCAAGTATCGCTGGTAACCTCTGTTCGGGTCGAGATAGCTTAATCATCCAAAATCAGCTCAATCCTATCCTTTTGCTCAAGCCAAATAATAGGTGGACACACAGGGATGGGCTCGCTCTCAAAGGAAGAGTTAGATCCGAAAGCCTCACTAGGTATCATCGCTGGCTCCATATACTCTACTAAGTTTGAAACATTGAAAGTAGAGCTAATGCCTAACTCAGAAGGTAATTTCAGCATATAGGCATTGGTTCTCACTTTCTTCATCGCCCTAAAGGACCAGCTCCATGAGCATGTAACTTTCTAACGGCTTCCGGAGGAAATTGCTCAAGCCTTAACCTAACCATGACATAATCTCCTTCCACAAACTCTTGGACGCATTTTTGAAAATTAGCCAACCATTTATATGTTTCATTACTTAAGTTAATCTTTGTGTTAATCTCCCTATGCAAGTCTTTAATATGCTGTACAAATGATGCTGCAGACTCAAATACTCGTGTGTGGATAGGTAATGGAATTAGGTCAAGTGGCTTGTTGGGCTTGTATCCATGGACAATTTTTAATGGGCTCTTTCCAGTTGACCTATTGACCAAAGCATTGTAGGCAAACTCAGCTCTAGATAGCAACAACTCCCAATTCCTGGTGTTTTCTCCTACAAGGCATCTCAGAAGATTTCTTAGACTATGGTTCACTATTTCTGTCTAGCCATCGGTCTGGGGATGGTAAGCTATGAAAAAGTTCAACTTAGTCTCTAACTTAAGCCAGAGGGTCTTCCAAAAATAGCTGGTAGACCGGACATCCCTATCTGAAACTATGGTCTTAGGTAAGCCATGGAGTCTAACGATCTCATCAAAGAACAGTTGGGTTACCCTAGATGCATCGAAGGTCTGGGAACAAGGCAAAAAATGGGCCATCTTGAAGAACCTATCTTTCTTAGGGGTTAATAAGGCTGGAACAGCACAAGGACTCAAACTTTTCCTAATACACCCTTTCTTAAGTGACTCTTCAATCTATTTCTGCAACTCTAGATGTTCAGCTGGGTTCATCCTATAGAGGGGCAGGTTGGGCAAAGTGGCTCTCGGGACTAGGTTAATGGCATACTGAATATCCCTAAGGGATGGAAGGTTGTCAGGAAGGTTTTCGGGAAAGACATCTTTGAATTCTTCTAAAATTTCCTTAACTTCCTGAGGGTGCTTTACGGGGGTCGGATCTTAGGTTTCCCTAGCTGTCAACATCCAAATGGGTGAACCTTCATTGATTTTTTGTTCTAATTCCTTAGCATTAGTTAGGTTCAATTCCGGCTTCTTCTCTTTTAATTGACTCAAACTCCTCTTAATGTCATCCTTAGGTGGGGTAGGGTAAACCATAATTTTTTCACTGTACTCATAAACAGTTTTGTTACCTTGGCTTAATCTTTGCCATTGATATAAGAGTTTCTGTTGGTAGGACATGGGTGAATACTTCTCTCTTAGTCTAACCTTCATGGCTCTCCAGGTAGTTATGAGAATATCACCTCTCCGTCTAATCAACATCTCAATATTCCCCTAGTATAACCTATCCTGTCGAACTAATCTAAGTTTGGCAAATTATATTTTCTTTCCTCGGTCATCTCATACCACTCAAAATATTGATCCATTTCACCTTTCCAATCGACATACACCTTGGGGTCTAAACTTCCATCAAAAGTGGGTGCTTCTAATATGATATTCATAAGAATTCTCTCATCTAGATCCATAATATCAGGATTGGGTCTCCTATGATAGTACTCTGGATCATGGTTTGGGGCTCTTCTAGGCTCAGGTAGACGAGTATCTAACTCAGGCTCAGTCCTGGTCTTACGACTCTTCTCTAGGGATCTCACTCGATCATTTAACAAGGTCAACTGCTCAGTAATTGTCCTAAGCATGGCTCCACAATCATTATCCATGGGTGGGTCTGATGGTGACTGACTTTGATTTGGTTGGTATGGGGCTCCTGATCTGGTGGCCATATACGACTCAAGCAAGCACACAAATGACTCAAGACTGACTTGTACTATAGTTTACTAGATCTAGCAGTCTAAGTAAAGTAAGTCAACTAAGTTACAACCACGATAACAAGTATGCTATCCACTGATTAGGTAAGAGATGGGGTTGTGGGAGGCTTCCCTGCTTTTGCAGGGACCGAATTAAAGAACCATAAGTCCGCTTAAGGCATTTGCCGTTTGACCCCAAGCCCTAGACACCAGCTTCTAGACACAAATGTTGACTTGGGTGTAACTAGTTTTCCTAAGTTAAGTTGAACTGAACTCGTGGGTGTTCCTAATGCTCAATCAAGTGCAACTTGATTTTAAAATTAAGGCTTAGGTTCACAATGTAGGTTGGTGGTTTTCTGGGCCAAGAAAGGGCAATGAAATTCCCACCTTATCTTAGATACTCGGTGCCCTTAAACAACTTAAAAAAGATGAACACTCAAGACATGAATTAGCGTGTCGGGTCCTCAACCGTAAAGATTCACGTCTGGCCTTAGTTCATTACTCCCATGGGTTATAGATATATTTGCATATACCCACTCAGGAGGCGTGACACTTTAGGGTTCATGAATGCAACATTACAGAATTTCAGCAGGGTTTGATTTTAGCACCAGCATGTTGCAGAAAATATTAAAAAATAACAGTAAGGAATTTAATCATGAATTTTATATGCACATAACAGAGGCATGGTAAATTATCAAAAAAATAATTTTAAATTGAAATAACCAAGTTCTGATAGGTTTCATAATAGCGGAAGTTATAGGTCATGTGCTGAATTTACAGCAGAACAGAAATCTAGTGTGTGATACAAAACTTGTCTAACCATGCTCTGATACCAAGATTGATGCAGCACAAGGGCAGGGGGTGATTATACAGTTAATGAACTAATGAAAATTAATTTTTAAAGTATTTTAGAAGATGGCTAATTCACCTAAAAATAAGAGAAAGAGTAAGAGAGCAGATTATGTGATGTAGAAAGTAACGGTTGAGGAACAGACTTTTAGAAAAGATGAAGAAGCGTACCAGAAAAGTCTGGAATTGAGAAACTCCAGAGAAGACATGCTCATAAACTTTCACAGAATCAGAATTATAGAGTAAGAAAAATATTAATTTACCCGACGATGATGCGCTCCTAATGTTGGTAGAAGATCTCTCGTTAGTGAGCAGGATTTCTGGATGAGAAAACTATCTTTCACATAAGGTTCCTTGATCTTGATTCAGGGGCAAAGAAGGTATCCTTGGCTTTGGAAATGAATCCAGAGAGGGGTGGCGACTTCGGAGAGAGAGGGCGGCGGCTTTGAAAATAAATCAAGAGAGGGGCGATGGTTTTGGGATGAAGGGAGGGCAGCGGCAGGGTTCCAAGTATGTATGCCTAGAATTTGGGGGGGTGGTCGGTTATGGTGGTATGAGGATTAGGGTTTCTTTGGTGGAGCTTGGTAGATGAGATGGACTAGACTAGGGTTGGTAGTAAGAACACTTCGGCCTTATGCCTAACTCCCTCACGGAGGATCAATTGCTCAAGGCAACAAAAATCTTCGGCCTCATACCTAACTCCCTGACGAAGGATCAATTGCTCAAGGCAACGGAAATAGAACGTTGAAGAAAGTTCTAAAAAATAATTTATCATATATTCATATTTTGTTCTTTCATTGTTTCAAGAGAAGGATTTTATAGACCTCTCATGTCATTACAAGGTAAGTGCAACAATTAGAGTAATAAATGATAGGGATTACAAAATATGGTAAGATTGTAGAGAAAAATCTTCTTTCCTTCATTTGATTTGACCAAAATGATAACAACAATATATAGTTCCAATTGGAGGCGAGGGACTACAAGCAAAGAAGAAAGCTTTGGAGTGACATCTTTCTTTCTTTCCTTTTATCAACAAGGTTCATATGGGCCGCAAGATTCTTTCCAGAATGGTTGGGATGCTAATCTTTATTCCCATTAAAGCATAGCAGGGGACCACCGATTTCTTTCTTATGGGACGCCTAAGGCTGCCAACATTGTAGGTGGAGACATGAAGGGAGAAGATTGATTCCACGTCATCAATCTGGGTGAAGGCGGATCCAATGGAGGGAGAAGATTGATTCCACGTCATCAATCTTGGTGTAGGCGGATCCAATCCATGCATAGCTCCAAGGTAGCGTATAAATAAGGTTGAAGAAGATCGGATGGTTGTTCAATACTACCTAATATGGGGGCTTCTTCTGAATATCTTCAACAGGGTTTCAACAAGAGTAATATACTTCCCTTGAATTAGTACAGGACTCAAATAAAATGAAAATGCATGACCTGGATATTGGACTAAATCAAACTTGACTGACTCAGTAACAGACTGGACTCAACCAATTAAAGAAAGAAAAAGATTTATGGGACTTCTAGGGTTCAGAGATCCAAATGAAACCCTATAATCTTTTTCTCACTCTTGCTCCTGCACCATTTACACTGTCTATCTTTCAGAATGATGATGATCTGCTAAGTTTCATTGGGACTTTTCTTGTCATGTCCCTTGCCTAGTAACTAGAGTTTCTTGGTTTACCAGCATCTTCTGATTATTAGTTTAATTGGCATCCCTCCCTTTTCAGCCAAAAGAAGAAGTAAAAAAAAAAAAAACTGCTGAAGATCATCTGCAAACTCTAAAATGTCTTTAAGAAATACTTATGCAACATGGTGTCTTGCACCCAAAATCAGATCTATGTCCATAGTTGTGATGCCCTTAGAAAATTTTAGTGTTTCTTGAGCATGGAAAACCAGTTTGGCATCAATTTCGGTAATGCTTTCAAGACAATATAGTACTTCTCTAAGATAGAAATAGACTAAATTGCAAATATTGTTGCCATAATTTGTGATCAACTATTTCCATGTATCCTTGCAGAAGAATTCAACATGTGAAATGTGAAATTTTTGTTTTCCAAAAGTTGTGGGATGTCATTCAAGGATCCTAGAATTATAATAGGAGAAATTTTTTTTTTTTTTGGAATTTTTTATAGCTTCATTCTACATCCAATACGTAGCATAGCAAAATTTTCTTGATAAATGCAATCCATGGTGGCAACGGCTTTTTTCATCTCCTTCAACCATTTGATAGTTTCAGCAGGTTCAGAGGATCCATTATTGGTAGGTGCTGTTACCTTCTTGACTTCAAAGAATCTCTCTTTTTAGCCTTGAGTCTGGACTTAACTTGTTCCCCCAGCTGTCTCATCTGCTAAACAGTATTATCAACTCCTTGACCGTTACTATTGTTGTTGAAGGTGTTATCTTGCTGGTGCATAGAACTGACCTATCACCAAACAACCCAGTCTTTGATATAAGGAAATTTAAGCTTCTTAAATAAGAAAATATTTTAAGATGTCCTATCATATCCTTAATTCTAGCTTACTCACAACTACTTATAGGTTTAAACCTTAAGGATATAAAACCTATATTTTAATACCAGCTTAACTTGTCATGATCTGATCCAACAACTTGAGCTGGGCATGTGCCAAATGAACAGCACATCCCATATGGCTTAGCCCCACAATATTACACACAAAGCCTGCTTGCAACCCTTAAGTCCAATAACTAATTTTCCAAAAAGAGTTTTTACAACTAGAATAGGCAGTTGTAAAATTTGGACCTTCTGAAACCCTAACTTAATAATTCAATGTCAACATTTAATAATTCTATAAATATCAAGATAAGATTACCCATTGATATTGTCTCTTACTCAAGGTCACAACGATAGTTTTTCAAAACATAATTAAGACCAAAATAAGGGCCCAATCTAAACCCTAGGCTCTTCCGTACACAACCTAGCTAAAAACTAACTTGTGCTACTCATTCTTTAAAAAAATGCTAAATAAAATAAATAATGAGCTAGCAACCTAGCAAGATATGCCTAATGTCTTTAGTTGATCAAGCAAATAATAAAAATTTTATGAGGTAGTTATAGATATCACAATGAATTCACAAAGGAAATAATTCATAAACCAAAATAAAAATCCCATATTTAGGATATGTTTGGCATCACGTACGGCCACTTTTATCTTTTTAATAATTAAAAAAGAGAATTTTATTTCGATTTTTTTAAATTTTTAACAATAGAAACATGATTAGTCATCAATGTTATTTTTTTAAAATAAAAAAAGTAAAACATGTTACATAAAAAAATTTAAAACAATCTAAAATGGTTGATCATAAAATTTACTGATGCCTTTTAGCCAACTTAAATTTTCTTCTTGGCAGATATTAAGCTCTTCTTCCTCATGGATAATTTTCTTAAATCAGTCGGAATACGATGGGATGGCTTTGATTGATGACTAATAGGTATTGAAAATTATAGGAGAGGGTCAATATTCATTTGGAAAGAGCAAGAAATCCAAGGAGAGAATGTTCCAATGGATGGTTCACGGATAGAGAACATAACAAGCAGAGAGAAGCCAAGAAAGAGGTTGTCTATGTTGACAGTACGTTACGAAAGAAGAAGGTGTAGGAAGAATTGAAAAGAAAGAGAAATAATTGCGGAAGTTGGGATGGAATTATGTTTTAGAAATAATGAAGGTGAATTTTTCATTTTGACTTTTTTCATAAATTTTGAATGCCATTTTTAAAAATAAAAAAAACCAAATATATATCTTTCTTGTTTTAGTTTTTATTTTTTTGTATTTAAAAATAGAAGATAGGAAAAAAAGTGATACCGAACAATCAAATAGTTAAAGCAATTAGTTTCTCAAAATGAGAAACAATGGTTAGTTTGATATAATGTTGAGAAAGCCCATAACTTTATGAAACTACCAGATTAATATTTACTTACAATACAACCGTGGTACCCTTTTTTACAAAACATGGTATCTCCTTCAATCAAAACCCATTGTTTTTTTTTTTTTGTAGATTTAATTCAACCAAAATAGTTACAATACTAAAATTAGTTTGATTTCTCTTCTGTATTTCAATAAACTTATCCTTCCTCTATAGCAATCCCACATCTCGTTATTCCTATCCAATTTATTTGCAATGATGGTTTAAGATTATAGATAGTTTTGAGGATTAAATCCTCTATAAAAAGGATCCGAACCAGCAATCCAAAGCCTTCCTCCTCCTCCTCGAGCCTTGTAGGAACCTCACCGTAGCTTGGATTGGTGCAAGATAATTCGCTTACAATCTACACAAAGGAGCAAAAAATAATTATAATGTCTACAATGTCTCGATCTAGGTTGTTTTTTATCTTATTTTTAATGTTTCTCAGACTGTGTCCATTAATAATTCACACATAGACACTTGTGATCTTGCGTGGACTTTAGGCCTTCGTCGTTTCCACTACAGTAATAATAGGAGGTCAAGTGTAGATGAAGTTTAGCCTGTAGGCAGCTAGCTCGTAGGCATTTGAATTGTATGAGAGGATTTCAGGTGGCACTCACTAAATGATGGGAAATGATCCATCTCGCCTACGGAACCACTCCCTAGGAAGTTTGATTTCCGAAGGTGTTTCATGTGGTCGGCCGTCGAGTTGCCTCGGATAGGGGGTCACTCCTTGTACTTTTTCTTTTTTTAAAAAAAATAATCAACTTATTTTGTTTTTAAAATGCAAGGAGAGGGAAACCATCCATTTAATAAAAAATAATGTTACACGCACAAGATTCCTAGGAATGAAGTTAAAAATACAAGGTTCTTAGAAGACTTGAGTCGCATTCCAAGTGCGATCGAGAAGGAAGAGGAGGCTATAGAAAATATGAAGAGAGTTTGAGAGACGAGGTAATTAGTCAAAATTGAGGAAAGCCAATTATATATCTTAAATTATGAGGTAATGTGCCCAAATTATGCTAAAATATTTTTTTTATATCATCTCAATTCTCATCTCAGTTGCAATGCTTGATTGCCGATTGAAATTCTTATGAGACACGTAGGGTTGGAAATGGCTTGAACTGGCTTGAGGCCTAACGGCCTTTTCTGTTTGAACCGGGCTTAAGCTCAAAATTAAAACTCATATTAATTTCGGACCAAGCTCAGGTAGACAATTGGTTTGGTCTAATCCTAGCCCAAACCTGAGCCTAAATCAGGTCTGATTCTGATCTAGGCTTTTGGTTAGATTAGCTGAATTTTTATTTAATTTAAGTTTATACAAAATTGAATCTATATATTTGCTATATATCTAAGCAAACAATCATCTTATACATGCTTTAAATTAGTTTAAACAAATAATATATGTCTGAGAAAATAATTTTATAAAATAAATTACTAAAATTGGATCAAAATCGGGTTGGTCCAGTATTTTTATTAATTTTTTTGGTAACTAAATGATAATGTTACACATTATCACCATGTAATGGGATATATACAACCTTGTCTGTTAACCTGAACAAGATCACAATTAAGCTCCTCTGGGATCGATGAGTTCCACATGTGGGACATGGCATCAAGAAATACTCTCTTAATCCTGCACACGTTGAGATCTGGCGAAGGAACCCAAAACCACACAATTGAAGGAGAGAAACCAACGATAGAATAGCATTAAGGAATCATGAAGTAGAAAAACCAGTGATAGCCTAACATTAGAGGAATCATGAAGTAGAACCAATTCATACACATCAAAGGGAAGAATCATTCACAACCCGGCCACAACACTATATGATTCTTCCCAGATAAAATAACAGAAGAACAACTTAAAACATTGATGCCGAAACATGATTGATGAATTATCTTGAAGAGCTGGAGCGCGCAGCCAGAAAGACTTGGAAATAAGTTAAGGCGAACATTAAAATCGCATAATACCCTTTCAAAATCGCACTACACCATTTCAAAATCGCCGACCGATTTCTGCTAAATAGACTACACCACTGGCACCAGCGCGAATCCATGACCACGGTCACATCCTCGAATACGCCATCAAGGTAGTTTCTGTCCTTTGGACAATGAACATCATTGCAAAGGCGGCTGAAAAAATGAACGGTATCCTTGTCACCGGTCATCCTGAAGGCGAGAATTCCATTCAGACACAGAGACGTCAAGTTCTCTTGGGTATCGACCAGGCAATTCATGAAGGTAGCATAAGCAGTTATAAGGAAATCACTCTCAGGGTAAGACTGTTCAAAGGCAATAAGATTTCGAAACAAGCTTTCGCTGTAATCATGCACCTCTAGATGTGGGATTCCATCACTCCATTGTTGAACGTTATGTCCAAGAAGCTGCTTGCATTCTTCTTCTTCTGAAACTTGAGTCCAGCTGCTTCGAGCTCTGTCGCACTTGGGATCAACTGCCGGTCGAATTCAATTGTCGTACTAGGGCTCCACTGCCGGTCGATTTCAATTGTCGTACTAGGGCCCGACAGTGATTTTCGCTTCGGGAATTTGGTCAAATGTGGACATGATGAAAGGATAGACTGGTAGATCAGATGTAGCAAATGATGAACATTAATGTGGGCCCGCAGAGCAAATAACGGTGGGTGTTCTTTTTTCGAAGGATCAAGACCTTTGAAGTACCAGAATGCGCATCCCACGAGATTGATACCGTCGTCATCGCTGGTCTTAAGTATCTGATATAATTCCTGGATGACAAAGAATGGAATCTGGTTCTCAGCAACAGCAGATCATACTTCACCAGTTCCCAGATCCAAAATCTGCCAATGATTTTCCTACAGTCATCTTCATGGAACTCTTGTCTTCTTTGCTCTGAACTTACCGAATCCTTAAGCAGGAGATGGAGGATGAAGCAGCCATCCAGCGTCATCATCAGTGCTAAATCCTCGTCCTTCAACCAAGAAATGTCCTCTGAGTAACTTTCTCTAACTCGTCCTTCGAGTTCCATCATCTTCTGCTTGCACCTCTCAAACAAATTTATTGTTCCATCTCTGGATGTTAATTTGAGCATACATACCCACTTGTAATCTTGCATGGACTTTAGGCCTTTCTCATCCCTGCTAGAGTAGAAGTAGGGGCCGATGCAGACACTTTTGGCCTGTAGAAATGCTCGTAGGCGTTTTGATTGCATGAGAGAATTTCAGGTGGCACTCGGTGGATGGTGGAGCATGATCTGCCTCCCCTACTGATCCATTCCCTAGCACGTTTGACCTCCGGACGTTCTTCCTCTGAAACAGAAGCCATTAATTCGTGAATGCGGGACTCGACTGTGTGCTCCTAATCTCACTCGCTCAGCAAATTTATGCTCGCTTTTATCCACCGTTATATTGACAAAATGGAAATAAAAATCCGAGGCACTTTCGAGAAGCTTCCTGTGCCATATAATATGATAGGGATAGGAACCATCAAAGATGGGGCTCGCAGGTCATACTCTTCTTTAAAAAAAAAAAAAAAAACAACCAGCTCATTTTGTTTTTTTTAATAAAAAAAAATCATCCTTTAATTTGTTAAAAGATCAATGCTACAAGTCCAAGTTTCCGAAAACAGAAGTTAATAGTACGAAGTTCTTGAAAAACTCGAGACACGTTGCAAGCAACAGCAGTGGAGATCAGGAAAACGAAGAGAGTTTTAGGTAATCGGTCGAAATCTCCATGAATATTAAAAATAAGAGGATGAATCAGACCAAAATTAAAAATAATACAGAGGAGCCTAATCACACAACGTCACATGTAACATGGGAGTACGTACATGTCAAAAATAAGTCATCGTAGATTTTTCAAATATTCGCTCCTTAAAATTGATGCATCAGTGGAGGTGAGTGGAACTCATGTGTCTAAAAGTATATTTTATTTCACGCAGAGTGCTTTAGACATGGTACAAAGGCTATGCATATCATTGCAATGGAATTAAAAATAATAAAAATACATTCTAACTTAACTTTTTTTTTTTAATCTAGAATTTTTATTTTTCTTTCTTGTATATATATGACAATGCCTAATTTCTTAAATTTCAAAGAAAAAATATTTTTAAATTGATTGAGTTCTTTTATAACCATGTTTTGTTATTCATAGAAGGAAAAAAAAAAAATATCCATACCATGAACCTAAACATAACATCAACCACAAATTATTTTTATATTTTTTTATGTTTATCATTATTTTTTTATTTTCTGCACTCCTATTTTTTGATTTTTGTGAGAGGAAATATATAGAGTTTTCCCATCCCCTAACATTAGATGGATAATATACACTGGTAGTTATTTCTCATGGGACTTACTACGCCATTTTATATTAATAATAATTGTTTTTACAATGCTTCTAGCTGTGCTAGCTGTGCATGGATGGTACTGTAAACAAAGAAAAGTATAGAAATATAAGGAGTGATATAGGGGCTAAAGGGATTTTGAATGGATAGTACTGAAGTCTGAATTTTTAAACAAAACATATATATATATATATATATATATATATATATATATATATATATATATATATATATATATATATATATATAACTGAATTATAATTGACCCACTAAGAAAAGTTGACGATCGAGGGTTCCCAGATAGAGCACAAGCACTGATGCCTGTAAGGCTACGGCTTCATTTGATTAAAAAGAAGTTAGGAATCTTTACTCACCGTTAATTCTCACAGCCATAGTTTGTATGGATTCATTTCTTTCAAAGCTCAGTTATTATTTTTATTATATCAGGAGCCAATGACAAAATAATGCTAGTTTAGTGTTTGTCCGATGGATCTAATTACAGATGACAAAATAATGGGATGTACCATGCAAAAGATTAACATAGAGCAATGATTCAATTTTAAGGTGCTTTACTTTCCAAAATGAGTAAGAATAAATTAAAGATAAATATGCGAAGAGTAAAGTAACCATCCGTAAAATACGATTCACTAAGTAATAAAGAAAACATGATCTTAGGGTTGAGAAACCACTACTTAGACCATGCTCTTTCTTTAATAAAACAGAACTTATGAGAAGGGATGTGTCTGATTACTAGGCAATACTAATCTTTGTCCTAAAAGATTGGATCACACAGCTCTCGGAATGAGCGCTTAAAAGACGAAGCTATGCTATCAAAGCTGTTTCGACTTTCCTTTAAATAGTTCTGAAGATAAGGAGGACTTCATCTAAGGATCGTAGCACTTTGATGTCTTAGGGCTGGGATGCTTGGAACAAGTATTGAAATGGATATTTGTTGGGCCTCTCACCTTCTCCCTCATGGAGTGTCAATGCTCAAGAGCATAGAAAAATAGGAGAAAGAAGACTTTTTTTTTAATCATCAATTGTCCTTTACAAAAAGAAGGGAAGGATTTTTATAATAACCCTAACCCTTGAATTACATGAAGAAAAAGAAAAAAGGGCACCATATTGTTTTCAAATAAGAAGATAGGTGGCATCTTGAAAAAAGAGAAAGAGATCAGGAGATAACTTTCCCAAATAGGAAGATAGGTGGCATCTTGAAACAAGAAAAAGATATCAAAAAATATTTTTTTCAAATAAGAAGATAGATGACATCTTAAAATAAGAAAAAAAGATCAGGGAATAGCTTTTTCCAAATAAGGAGATAGGTGGCATCTTGAAACAAGAAAAAAAAAATCAGAGCATGGCACCATATTCGGCTTCCATAAGGAATGGACGACAAGTCACCTTACATATGGGGCTTATTTATTTTCTTTTATGCTGAGATGCCTTTATGAAAATCTTATAATATCCTAATTGAGTAGATGGCGCCTACTTTGACTGAAATTCTAAGTGGGGCTGAGGTAGCGCACTGAATGTGGTCCTTCATGGTCTTGGATATTCAACTTCTTACACTTTAACTCAATAAATCTTGACTTGACTTAAATAAAATTATTAGACTCATACTTAGACTCAAATAAATCACTAAACTCATACTGATAAAACTTGATTACTGTACTTAAAATCAAACCAACATAAAGTAAAAATTTCATAATGAGCTTAGTAACCTCTGTCTGATCCTGATGCCCCCACCATATATACACACACACATATATGCATTAAGATCCTCATGTAGGAATGCATTATTCACATCAAGTTGATGGAGGAACCAGTTTTCGATAGTACCATAGCAAAAAGATAACGAATTATAAGTTTGGCAACAAATGCAAAAGTTTCATAAAAGTCTAGACCTTCAATTTGAGTATATCCTTTGGCAATCAAATATGCTTTATATTGTTCCATGAAGCCATTAAAGTTATAGTGATTTTGAATACCACTTGGAGCCAATGGATTTCTTACCAGAAAGGAGAGGTTTAAGTGTTCAGGCCTTGTTATACTCCAAAGCATTAAGTTTCTGCTTCATGGTGTCATGCCAATGGGATGTTGAACAACCTATGAGTAGGTTTTCAGCTCATCCTTATAGGAAATGGCTTCTAGGAAGCAAAATAATTAGGTAAAAATTGGTATAGGAAAGAGAGTGAGAGGATACAGAATACCTGATGAAGCGATGTTGAATAAGGAGCGAGGAGAAACAACTACTTCAGAAGAATAACATAGATAGTCACAAAGGTGTTTAAGTGGTTGTCTATTCACACTAAGGCCATATGGAGGGAATAGATCAGATGAGAGCTCCAATAAAATAGGATTGATGTTGGGTGCAAGGTGAGAAGGGGCTTGGTCAATTATGTCTGAGATCTAGTTATCGAAAGCAGTAAGAATTAGGGTTATTGGTAGACATACATATAGGACATTGGTCCAATCCACTTCATTAATTGACTGAAGAATGATGATGTTATTAGGTAAGAAATCAATTTTGAGAATCTAATAAAAATCAAAAAAAGGAAAACTGTGCTCATCGAAACAACAAGGTGAATATTTACTTAGTTTCAAGATTATGAACCCAATATCCCTTCTGACCAAAAGGATAACCCACCAAAATTCCTTTAATGATTCTAGAGCTAAACTTATCTCAAGGAATAATATGAGCATAACATAAATAACCAAAACCTATAAATGATCATAAGAAGGAGATTTAGAAAATAAGAATTCATAAGGGGTTTTACCTTCGAGAAAGGGTATGAGAATATAATTGATCAAGTATGCAACATTCAGGATGCATTCTCCCCAAAATGAAATTTGGAGCCTAGCCTCGAATCGTAAAGCACATACAACATTGAGTAGATGTTGGTATTTGCACTTAACGACTCCATTTTGCTAAAATGTTTCAACACAAGTTGTTTGATAAGTAATGTCATGATAAAAAAAATCTCGTATAGAAGTCAGTTAATAACCATTGTTAGTCCAAATAATTTTAATAGTATGATCAAACTAATTGCAAACCATGGTGCAAAAAGATTATAATAAAGTAGAAGCATCACATTTATTTTTCATAAGATGAACTTAGTAAATCGACTAAAGTCATCAACCATCGTAAGAAAATATCAAGCACCATTATGTAATAGAGTATGGTATCCACCCCAAAAGTCACAATGAATTAAATAAAAAGGCACAATAGTTATATGTTTACTAGTAGGGAAAGACAAATAAGTTTGCTTTACTCGGCGACAAGCATCACAATAATTAATTGAAAAAGATGAAATTTTTTAAAAATAATAATAAAAGACAACCGATCAAATGAAGCATGTCTAAGTTTTTTGGTGCCAAAGGATAGGACATATTAATTAACTAGTTGCAAAGGCAAGAGAGACTTGTAACTATTTGAAGTAGTAAACATCGTTTCAGAACTCACTCACTCCAATCTCCATCCTTGTTGCTAGGTTCTGTAGTACATAAAGATGGACAAAAAATGGCAACATAATTAAGATGTTTGATAAGCTTGCTGATCATATTTAAATGAAGAAACGTAAGAACATCGACAATTAAAAGATAAGGTATAAGCTAGGTTTGTCTTGTAATAGAAAGTGTAGTATTAGTTGTAGGAACTGAATGAAATATGACACAACCGCATACCTTTATAACGAACCCTAAGAGCACGTAAGGCCTAAAATACTCATCACCACAATATGATATAAACATAATAATATCAACGGAAGCTAAATCTCATATCCACAACAGATAAAAAGGTCAAAACAATATCACATGCTATCCTCAATATACAATAAACATGACTAACAAAGTATATTAGAATCCTCAACAAAGTCCATAATATCAAATGCAACTAGCTAGCCTAATCTTACTATCCATCCATCCAAAGTCTGGCCTAGTATCCACATCCTCAATGTTTGAAAAAGATAGGGTAAAGAGGTGAGTTAAAGACTTAGAGAAATACTTACACATATATGTATGGATGTGCAATAAAAATGAAAATGAATATATAAATAAACATATAGTATAAAAATAACACATATTTGTCGAAAGTAAACAATGCTACAACCCAAGCTAGAAATCTAACATATAAAAAGTTTTTTTGTCAACCTTGATCTTGCTATAGCATTGGACTGCATTACTGAATGCAACATCCCAAAATCAACATCAAGCATATAATCATTTCTACATAAGGCACATATCCTCATCAACATCCGGCACATAGCCATATCAGTAACATTAATCTTAGGCACAACCATATTAAATGTCATAAACCCAGTCTGGCCACCAACCGAAGCCCGCACTAGTTCTACACCAGTGAACATATAGCTAGTGAACATATAGTCACAATAATGATTGTATGAATGTTCTACCCTAGTCGCTAGTGACCATACAGTCACAATAGTGAACTTAGCCATTACTACTATCTCATCAATCAACCATGACGTATTATGTCATAAACCTAGTTTGGCCATTACCTAAGGCTTAGACTAGTTCTACACTAGTGAATATATAGCCACCACTATCAACTCGGCTACTAGTGATCCTTGGTCACTAGTGAATGTATAACTATAATAGTAAACCCAACGACTAATGCTACCTCTTTACATCACCATGACTAGTCCATATGCCAAACATCAAACCATTTCATCATATATTTTCATATTTTCATATGTAATCAGATTTTCAAAGCACATCATCATTATTACAACCATGACACCATAGTAAAAGATACTATAGCCATACATACCTCAAAATCATGATATCATGATAAGCCATATTCATGCATAACTAAAGTATGCTAATGACACGTCCAAATCTAAGATGCATATTGTAAAAAATATATATATAAATTCAACATATCACATAAGGGTAAGATTCCTATATCAAATCACTATTCTAATCTCCTCTACATTATCTAATAACAACAAACAATCAATCCACTGAATCATTAGTTATAGTTATAATCACAAATAGTTACTATTCTACTAAAATTCACTCATAGCTCATATATTTAAAATTACTATTATAGCGATATCCCTAATGCATAATGCATAACAGGGAGATATTTAAAAGATACTATTTGTTATGATATTTATTATCTTAGGTTTTTTGTTATATTAGAAGGATTGGTGATGCAAATTTAATATTATTTTAGTGGACTCAAATTTGACCACACGCGTTTACACTAGAAGAAGATGTTTTTATTTAAAAATCAATCATTAACACTTATATCTCATGATCTTTTATGAAAGCTGAAATGATAGCCAATTAGTAGATATTTCATTTGTATAAAATACTATTCATATCATGTCCATACATTAATAAAATAACTAAGAAGCTATATCTAAATCTAAGCGGTATAAACTTTCGATATTCTATTCATGTCTCCGTTTTATAGACAATCATAGGCATACATGCTTTGTAGTTATTATCTTCACATTAAGAAATCAAATTTCATAATCTCATATTTTTATGATAATAACACCTCATAAATAATAATATGACACTTATGCAATAATCCATGGCACAATTTAAACCATGCACGTTTGAGTTTTTTTACCTCTAATAGAAATGATGCTAATAAAAATATCAATTCTATTGATAGGAATGCATGTTACATCCAAAATAATTCTAAATTAAATTAATAAAACTAAATAATTTCCTTATCCAACACAATTTATAAAATAAATATGTAAGTCCTTTTTTTTTTTTAAATTTTAAAATTAACCATGATAACTCTACTTTATTTACAACCTTCTAATCATAATAATAAAAAAGACAGAACTTTACCTCTAAAGGGATGGAGGGATGACTTAGGCTGGCTTCTCTGGGACAGACTTCAAACAATATAAATTATTTAAAAAAAAACTATACAAGGCAAATGGAGCTAAAAAGAATCCTAGAGGGAGAAGCGTTTAGAGACATTAAGGGAGAGAAAGTGGGGTTAGGGAGAGATAAATGTAGACAGAAAAACTAAACTAGAGAGAGAGAGAGAGAGTGTGTGTGTGTGTGTGCGTGTGCGTGTGTGTGGACTCCAAGGGAGTAAATGGAGTAGAGCTAGGAAATAGGATAGAAAAACGGTAGGAGAGAGGGAAAAGGAAAAAATAAATAAATAAATAAGAGGATAAGAAGGGGGCGGCGTTATTTAGTCCATGTTTCACCGGGTCGGGCCTACCGAGGCTGAATAGCGGGACAGAAGGAGAGGGAAAGATGGCTGTAATGCGACGTCCTCGTCGCATCACATTTTCCCATTATAACATCAATATAATGACGATGTCGCATCCCATCTATTAATACGGCGTCGCAACGCACTTTTTCATCCCCACCTACAACCTAATTTTTCACCCGTACAAAACTTTTTCATCGGCTCGATCGGTCCGTCTCATTTTTTTTCCTCAAAAATTTGAGTTACAAAGTGTTCAAAATTTTTCTTTCCCCCGTTCCATCCCATGACATTATATGAAACTATTTTGCCTGAAGGATGGAGACCCAGACGTCACCTGCGGCGGGGGTCGCGGTCCTCCCGCTCGGCTGCGAGCAGGGCCGGTAGGTCCGGGAGAGGGGAAATAGAGAGAGAAAGAGAGAGAGATGAGAAAGGAGTTCGGCTGCAAGCTTGGGCGAAGGCTACGAACAAGAGCAAGGATGGGTGGCACGGTGGCGGTCCGGCCACGAGAGGAAGACGAGTTCGAGAGAAAAGAAGAAGACTCAAAGAGAAAAGGGAGAGAGAGAAGCAAAGGGTAAAACAGAGAGAAAATGGAGAGAGAGAAGCAGGGAAGGAAAAAGCAAGTACCTCAGCAAGAAATAGTTGATCTGGTTATCTGATCTGGGAAGACCACAAGTACTAATAGAGCATCACTGCCTGGCTTTTCCGTGTGAACTTAGAAGACCAGCCGATCGAAAAAACAAAGACCGAAAAGGATGTTCGGATTTGATAGGAAAAGTATAAATTTTTTCCTTTTGAAATGAACTAGCTTGCCTATCAATGTGGTATTTAATAAATATATTGATTGCATTAGTATATATTGACAAGAATATTTAAATATTTTTTTGCATCTATTAAAATAATATTATATTTGCAGTTATTTATAATGATAATAGATTATCTGTAAATAATAAAGAAAGGCTTTTCTATGAATTGTATAAAAAATTATATAGATAAAAAGTATGATTTTTGAAACCAAACTAGTTATAAACCTTCATAGATATATAAATTCAGTTTGACAATAATTTATAATTTTTGTAGGTATATAAGTTCACTGGACATTGAATTTTTAAGATGTATGTATTTTTTGAACAAATTATCATCTCATAGAACGCTTAGTTTCCTTTTCCTTTAATTTGGTTTATATTTTTATTTTTGCTATTATACATCTATTATTTCTTTGAATACTATGACTTTGTAGATATTTTTTCTTTAGAATTAATAATGACTATAAAATATATAATATGAATAGTATATATTATTAAGTTTATCGTCATTGTTGCTATGGCTTTGAAATTTTTAATATATATAATATATTATAGGTTAAACTATTATATTAATTCTCGAACTTAAAGGGCCATATCACTTTAATTCTTGAACTTTAAAAAGTTATAAAAATGATTTAAATTTTTTTATTTACTTTGATCCCTACCATTAGACAGAAGAGACGCCATTTGATTTTATCCCACTCAGATGGCAATATCAAATTTTAAACCCATTATCAAGCTATTAACCTATTAACCTAATATCCAATAATTCTTAAAAAAATAACCTCATTCCTCTTCCCTTCCATGGTGTCCCTTCTCGTTCACCCTCCCCCCCCCCCCCCCCCCCCAACCCTCTTCCCTTCTCATTCACCCTCTTCAATAATTCTTAAAATCAGATAATTTGAATCTTCTTAAAAAGAAAAATAAATTTATTGTTTAATTTGAAAAAATAAAATCTAAAAAGCAAGTTTTAGAAAAAACGGAAATACATTTTTTGCTAAAAATCTAAATTTGAAAACGAACTTGAAAATAATAAGAATATAGTTGACAGATTTACTTATAGCTCAGAAAGACTGAATTTACTTTTGAATAATCAAAAAGTTATTTTTGATAAGGCTGGTTTGGGTTATAAACCATATAGAAAATAAAAACTTGTTAACAATTTCTTTATAAAGAAATTGATTGAAATAATATTTTTATTTTTGTTGTGGTATGAAAGATCATAAATCTTATGTTTGCAATTATAAAATATCTTGTGTGAATGTTAGTTATAGAACTAAAATGATTTGGGTTTTAAAAGAAACTATATTTGCTGCTACTAACCATGAAGGACCCAAGAAGGCTTGGGTACCTAAACATAAGATTTGATTACTTTGTAGGCGTGTCTTATAACCAAAGGATTAAAAAGAAAATGGTATAGCGACTGCTCAAGACACATGATGGGTGACAAAGATCAATTCATCACCTTTGAAGCTAAAAGAGGTGGAGTGATGACCTTTGAAGAGGTTACATCATGGGCATTGGTAAAATTCAGATCATTTCATTCACTTTTATTGAAAATATTTTATATGTTGATGGATTAAAGTATAATTTGATTAGCATTAGTCAACTATGCGATAAATGTTTCAAAGTCTCATTTGAAGCATCTATCTGCACAGTGTCTAATCCCATTAACAATAGCATTATCTTTGTTGAAAATAGAAATGATAATGTATATTTAATTGACTTAGATAATTATCTATAAGTAACCATTGCCTAATTGCTGATAATACTAAGGTAAATGAGATTGGATGGCTAGGCATTGTAGATTAGGCCATGCAAGCACACATTTGATTTCAAAATTGCTTATAATGGATTTGGTTAAAGGTCTTTCAAAATTAGATTTTAAAAATAATAGAGTTTGTGATGCATGTTAATTTGGAAAACAAACTAGAAACTCTTTCAAATCTAAAAATATTGTTTCAACTCTAGGCCACTCGAGCTACTACACATGGATCTTTTTGGACCTACTAGAACCACTAGTCTAGGAGGAAAGAAATATGATCTTGTGATAGTGGATGATTACTCTAGATTCACTTGGGTATTATTTTTAGCTCACAAAGATGAGACTTTCTTGGTATTTTTGAAATTCTTCAAGAAAGTCACAAATGAGAAAAATACTACCATAGTGTCTCTTAGAAGTGATTATGGGATTGAATTTAAAAATTATTTGTTTAAAGATTTTTGCATTGAAAATAATATTCATCATAATTTTTTAACACCTTGGACACCTCAACAAAATGAAGTGGTAGAAAGAAAAAATAGGACTCTAGAAGATATGGCTCGTACCATGCTATGTGAAAGCAACTTCCTAAATACTTTTAAGCGGAAGCTATAAACACAACATGTTACATCCTAAATAGAGCCTTGATTAGACCCATTCTTAAGAAGACTTCCTATGAACTTTGGCATGATAGGAAGCCCAATATTAGCTACTTTCATGCATTTGTTGTAATGTTTCATTCATAATAATGGAAAGGATAATCTAGAAAGTTTGATGCTAAGTCAGATGAAGGTATATTCTAAGGATATTTCATATCTAGCAAGGCATACAGAGTTTTCAATAAGAAGTATTTGATTATAGAAGAGTCAATTCATATAGTGTTTGATGAATCTTTAGCATCAAGTTCCGAAAAGAAATGATGAGGAAGATACTAATATACTTAGAAGAGATTTTAAAAAATTGAATGCCGATGTATCTTCAGATCATGAACCTGAAGCTAAGGATGATGACTTACCTAAGGATGATGATATTGATACTACTCGTAATGATACAGATCTACCTAGAGATTGGAGATATGCTTATGGTCATCTAAAGGACCTAATCATAGGTGATCTATCTCAAGGTGTAAGAACTAGATCATCCATGAGAAATATCAATATCATCTTGCATTTGTGTCTCATATAGAACCCAAAATAATAGAGGAAGCAGAAAATGATAGTTATTGGATGTTAGCTATGCAAGAGAAATTGAATCAGTTCGCTAGAAATAAGATATGGACCTTAATTGATAGACCCAAAGATCATCCAGTTATAGGATCCAAATGGATATTTAGAAATAAGTTAGATGAAGATGGCAAGTTGTTAGAAATAAGGCTAGATTAGTTGCAAAGGGCTATAATTAGGAAGAAGTTATCGATTTTGATGAAATATTTGCACATGTTGCTAGATTAGAAGCCATAAGGTTATTACTTGCATTTGCATATTGCATGAACATTAATTTATTTCAATGGATATAAAAGTATATTTTTAAATAATTTTATAAATGAAAAAGTTTATGTTGAACAACCACCTGGTTTTGAGGATCATAAATTTTTAAATCATGTTTTTAAACTACACAAAGTACTTTATGGTTTGAAACAGGCACCTAGAGCTTGGTATGATAGACTTAGTAAATTTTTGATTGAAAATAATTTTTCTAGAGAAAATATTGATAAAATCTATTTTTGAAAAGAAAAAAAAGATTTATTAGTGGTACAAATTTATGTTGATGATATAGTATTTGTGCTACTAACAATCTTTTTTATCAAGATTTTGCAAGATTAATGCAGGAAGAATTTGAAATGAGCATAATGGAAGAACTAAATTTCTTTCTTGGACTTCAAATCAAACAAGAAAAAGAGAAATTTTCATTAACCAAACAAAATATACAAAAAAATTCTTAAGAAGTTTGGTATGGAAGTTGCTAAACCACTTGGCACACCAATGAGTCCTTCATGCAAACTCGATAAAGATGAAGATGGTAAGAAAGTAGATCAAAAGCTTTATAGAGGTATGATTGGTTCTCTACTTTATTTAACAGCAGTAGACCTGATATTATGTTTGCTTGTATGTTTATGTGCTAGATATCAATCTGATCCTAGAGAATCTCACTTAATTGTAATAAAAAGAATTTTTAGATATCTAAGTGGAACAAAAAATATAGGATTATGGTATTCTAGAGACTCACCATTTAATCTGATTGCATATTCTGATTCTAATTTTGCTGGTTGTAAATAGATAGAAAAAGCACAAGTGTGCATGCCAATTCTTAGGCAGTAACTTAATCTCTTGGTTTAGCAAAAAGCAAAATTCAGTTGCATTATCAATTGCTGAAGCTGAATATATTGTAGCTGAAAGTTGCTGTGCTCAAATCCTTTGGATTAAGTGACAACTTGAAGATTATGGTATCCAACTTGATAGATTTCAATTAGGTGTGACAACACTAGTGCAATAAATTTGACTAAGAACCCTATTCAACATTCAAGAACCAAATATATAGAGATTAGACACTATTTCATTAGAGAACATGTTGCTAAAATGATGTTTGTCTTGATTATGTATGTACTGATGATCAATTAGCTGATATATTTACAAAACCCTTAAGTGAAGAGAGATTTTGCTATCTTAGAGGAGAATTAGAAGTTTGTGATCCATTAGAATATTTTGAAACTCTTAAGAATGATTATCTAGAATTCAATCAATTTTCTTGAAAATCTTCTTATATTTCTAAGAAAAATCATCTAGATGTTTGATTCCTTGATCCCCCATACTTTAAGAAAAAATTATCTAGAGTTTGATGCTTATTTGACAAGTTTCAGATTCTTTGAAACTCTTATTTTTCACTAAAACTGTCTTGGAACACTCTATTGGAGTTAGAGTCGACTCTAATTATTTGGACTCTCTGTCTGTTCATTAGAGCCGAGCCAACTCTATTTCGGTGTGGACTATGTTAGTGATTTAGAGCCGACTCTATACTTTTTGGGAGCTAACTCTAAGTGGTCCCCATTCGATATATCTAGGACAGAGCCAACTCATTTCTAAACCAAATCGACTCTAATTCGTTCCAAACTTTCCTCTACTCCTCTCAAACCTAAAAATCCTTGATTCTCGACTTTCTTTGATTCCTAATGGCACACAAATGTCATGCATCCACCATTGGAGCCGTCATCACGATCGGGAGGCAGTCCATGCGATGTTCGACGAGGCCACCTCACCAAGCACTCCTTCAACCTCTTCATCCTTAACTCCAAGTGCTATTCCTACTCCTCCTTCACCCAAATTGATTTCATGGTTGGGAAGGCTATAACCATGGGAAGGAAGGTAGATTTTGACTTCTTTGACTCCGAAGGTTTTCATATTGGTAGGCAGTTAAAAGATATGGGTTGGGAGAGAGTTTGTTTACTCGATATCCCCACCTACCCTGCTTTAGAGAGAGACTGGATTAGCTATATTAGAGGAACCCATGTCCATATCACTTTGGAAATTCTGGGCAATGTTTTAGAGATTCCTATTGTTGGTGTGGCTGCCAATTGCCACGGTGATAGAAGTGAGGCATTGTCAAGAATGCTAGGAAGAAAAGTTACTGAATTTGAGGAAGTCTAAGCAAATCAGTTGAGTCTAAAATTTAGATTGCTTTACAACATTTGTAGTAGAATTTTATTTTCAAAGACCGAAAGATTCGAGTATGTATTTAAAAGGGATGTTGTACTATGGGTTGTGTGATAAATGGGTATCCAATTAACTTGGCCAGGATGATGATTGGGTACATGGCAAAGGTTGGGACTAAGAAGAGGTCCACTCTACCATATGGCATGGTTTTGACTTTGATCTTTCGAAGTCAAGGAGTGAACATCTTAAAGAATGAGCCTTCAAAGAAGCTGAGGCATACGGACTACTACAATGTCTCCACTCTTCACCGCATGGGCTTTAGGAAGTTGGATGGCCAATGGCAACGGAGGAGACAATCTGACGGGGTAGAGCAAGTCAGAGAGGTCAGAGTAGTTATTGATGTTGATTTTGTTGAGGAGGTCCCTAGACATTTAGCAGCTGGACCATCTGCTCCTAGACATTCTCCACCTGGATCGAGTTCTTCAGCACCTTCACCAGTACCTATAGCTTCTACTGGACCTTTCCCTGTTTCTTCAGCTTTCACACCAGAGCAACTTATGCAAATCAAAGAGGTAATGAAATATGCTCTGGCTGAGCAAGAAGAAAGATTGAAAGATGATTTTAGAGACCAGCTTCTGGGAATTAGGTAGCTAGTTTATATTTTGGAAGAAAAAGTTGAAAAAGTTAAAAATTCAATAGATTCCTCGACTGAAAGCTTAAAGACTGAGTTGTAATACATTCTAGATAAAATTAAAGGCATTGTAGAAGGACTGGATGTTTATGCAAAGTTCTCTGCAGAACTTTAAGTCAATATCAAGAACGCATCAAAAGAAATTGAAAATTTGATAAAGAAATTTTGCAAAACTCAAGTGGAAAGCATGTAAGAGATTTTAGCTGAACTAAAGAGAATCTTGAGGATCAGTTCAAAGTGAATGAAAGTCTCCTGCTTTTCCTATTCTTCTTGCTGCCCCAACCCAACCCAAGCCAGATCTTTCAATCCAAATCAAATCCAATGCAATCTATCTTAGCTTATCATTAGATTGTAGGACTTCATATATTGTAGTTAGATATTTGCTTTAAGTTAGGTTATATTGTTGCTTTTAATGTTTAGCTTGTACTTAGGACTTTTAAGCTATGTTATGCTATCTTGTTTACTTTATACTTTGGTTGTACTTTCATTTAACCTGTACTTGACTTGAAATGTTGTAATCAATGAATATGAATGAAATGTATAAAATGTATGACTCAATGAAATCTGTTTTGATCTTGCAAAATGAGTGAATTCTATGATGTTTGATTCTTATTTTGATTCATCTGTATCGTAATCTGAGCAAGGACTACCCTACACTTTCTTAACTTTTTTGTTGATGACAAAAAAGGGGAAGAGTTGTATATGCATATGAACTTGAAATGGTATGCACATACGTAGGGGGAGCAACAAATCAAGGGGAGCCTATTTGAGTTGATAAGAGCGTATTTGATATGATAAAAGCTTATTTGAATAGAGTTTTTGAAACTTGAAGAGTATGAATTATTGATAATTTGAAAAGTTATCTAAATTGAAGTTTAAAATACAATTTTATATGCATATACTCTATGTTTTGTTATCATCAAAAAGAGAAAGATTGTTCATCCAATTATTGATTTTGATGAATAACAAAAACCATATAAGTATATTTTTTATGTTACTAATGATTTTGATTAAGTGTTTTAGGAATTTAAAGTGTTTAATTAATCAAAATCCAAGGAAAAATTGAGTATGAATTCAATTCTTGTGTCAAGTGTCAAGTTTCAGACATTAGAGCTGACTCTGGAGGGATTAGAGCTGACTCTAGAGGGTATCAAAATAGTTTGGCACTTTCGGCATGGATTAGAGCCGAATCCTATAGAGGTTAGAGCTGACTCTAATCGAAAGATAGAGAACCTCATTTCTGCGTCAATTAGAGCTGACTCCTGTAGAGAATTAGAGCCAACTCTAATGTCAAAATAGAGATTGATTTTTTGGGACACAATTAGAGCCAACTTCCGCATTTGTTAGAGTTGACTCCAGTATGAAATGATGTCGACCCAATAGAAAGCCAGAGCCGGCTCCACGATAAGCAAAAGTTACCATTTTGAGCATCTTGACTTAGAGCCGACTCCAGACCAGATTAAAGCCGACTCTAACCTGTTAGAGATGGATTTTAGATGTGTTAGAGATGACATCAAAAGTTATCTTTTTTTCAAATAAATCTCAATGGCTCTTTCCTCTTTCGTGCTAAATACTTTCACAAGTACATTTAATGGCTAGTTTTCACCAAAAAGTGGATTAAGAGAAAATTATAAAACGAGAGACATCCGACCGTTTTGAAGAGACAAAAAATCAAGAAAAAAGAGAGAAAAATCAATTAGAAAATGTTCAAATTTAAAATCCCAAATGTTCGAAAAAGAGTTTAAAGAAATCCAAAGCATTCAAAAGCCAACTTTGAAGAATTTCTATCAAATTAAAAAGGAGAAGCAAAGAGCCATAGTTCTTCAACATCCTCTACATCAACGAATCCTCCAAAGCTTCAATCATATCTTGAGGAAGATCATCTAAGAGGAGAAGAGAAAAAGAAGAAAGAAGAGAAGAAGAGAAGCTCAACTTCAGAAATCTTCTAAACCAGGCTATTCTACTTCTATCTTGTTTATATTGGTTATTTTCTTATTTAAGGAGCTTTCTTTCTATTAAAACTTTACACTTATTATGTTTGGATACTGATTCAATCAGGTGATTGAATCAGGAGAGGCATATTAGCCTTGTGCAAGCTAGGTATCTTGTGGTAGGTTGTGCTGGTGATACCATGAAAACCGACTGGATTGTTGTGATCTTGTTGTAAATCAAGTTTGAGTTTTAAGCATATAAACCAACTCGACTGTAATCGGAAAGATTATAGTGTGGGTCCAAGAGTTGCTTGGGAGTGGATGTAGGTGTAGCTAACACCGACCACTATAAATCTTTATGTTTATTGTGCTTGTCTCTTTTTCTCTATACTTTATCTTTATATTCTGCTTTGCATTCTTAGCATCACACTCATTGCATTTATCTTTGTGCACTATTACTTTGTAAAATTCTTTTTAAGTGCCAATTTTTTTTAAGAACCTAATTCATCCCCCTCTCTTGGGTTGCCATCTGAGCCAATAATTGGTATTAGAGCTTGTGCTCATCCTTTCTTGATCTAACAATCAAAAGCTAAAGATCCAAATGACAGCTCAAGCTAGTTCTTTTTCTGAGAGACAATCAACAAATCGTCCACCTTTGCTTAATGGCATAAATTATTCATATTGAAAAGCTAGAATGAGAATTTTTATTCAAGCTTTAGACTATGATTTATGGAGTATCATTATCAATGATCCTAGCACTCCCTACATATAGTAGATGAATCCATTATTCCTAAACCCGAAAGGGATTGGAATGAGAATGATCAAAAAATGGCCCAGCTCAATGTCAAGGCCATGAATGTTCTATACTGCTCCTTGGATGCAAATAAATTCAATAGAATATCCACTTGCATTTCAGCCAAGAAGATATGGGATTGGTTGGAAGTTACCCATGAGGGTACCAACTAGGTTAAAGAGTCCAAGATTAACATTCTTGTGCATAAGTATGAACTCTTTAACATGGATCAAAATGAGTCCATCACTTGCATGAACACTATATTCACCGACATAGTGAATGGATTGAAGAGTCTTGGAAAGACCTATACTAATTTTGAACTTATTCAAAAAATCTTAGGTTTCTTCCAAAAGCATAGGAAGCTAAAGTGACAGCAATCCAAGAAGCCAAATATCTCAACACCTTACCTTTGAAGGAGCTCCTTGGATCACTCATGACCCATGAACTCACAATGAAACAACATAAAGAAGAAGATGTCCAAAACAAATTGTAGGTAAAAATACACTTTTAGCCCTCAAACTTTCACTCAAAATCATTTTGCTCTTTAAACCATCAGTTGTTGCAGTTTAGTCACTCATGTTTTACGAGTGTTGCATTCTTGACATCCTATTTCATGGGACCAATTAAAATTGATGGAATAACTTATGTACCACTCTGTCATCCAATTCATGTATTTGCAAAGATGATAGTTATTTCATCAATTTTAATTGATCATATGTAACAGGATGTTAGAAATGTAACATTGTTAAAACACAAGAGATTAAACTATGACAATTGAAAGTTTGGGGATCAAAATGAATTTTTAGTAAGTAAGTGATTAGTTTAGTATAAGTGTTAGAAAGTTGGTGGATGAGAGGAGAGGGCTATTCATATAACAGTGGTACGGTCCTATCATGGCATGAAGCCACCCTTACAACATTAACGATCCAATTCGAAGTAGATTCTGGCTAGCTTATGAATATGAAGGGATTGCAATACCCAAAAAATAGTCTCACATCAGATAAAAAAGAAGATGTTTAAGAGCTTATAACTCAAGTCTGTGTTCTAATTAACTTCCACTCAAGATTTTAAGGCTACGTGGTTTCGGCCTAGTAATAGGTTAATTTGATCAATAGGTGAGCTTGAGGCATTACACATGGTATTATAGCCATTTGAGTGTGCGAAAGTTAGTGGGTAGAAGGAAGTGCTACCTATAGGATAGTGGTAAAATCCCATCATGGCATGTAACTATCCTTTCAGTACCAACAACTTAGCTCAGTATATATTATGGCTAGCTTGTGGCATGCAACCAGAGCATCGCATTATAAAAAAGGAAAGATTGTAATACCCTAAAAATAGTTCCACATCGGATGAAAAAAATAGGTTTAAAGTATCTATAACTGAAGTTTACCTATTACCAATTAACTTTTATATGAGTTTTTAGAACTACATAGTTTTGATCCGCTAATAGGTTAATTGGGCAGCAGGTGAGCTTGAGGTGTTATAGTGTAGGTGGTAAATAAATGATGGCAATTGCCCCTCTTCTCCAAGACTCGATCATGTATTGATGGTTAATAGGATTGGTGAAACAAGTCCACCCCACCCCACCCCACCCAAACACGGAAAGGGAAAGAGATTTGACCTTGCTATTGATGTTTTCATTTTATAATTTTTGTATGCTTATCAAGTTCTCAACAATTATAATCTTTTAAAAAAGTTTTTTAATTGAATATACCAACTTATAAAAGTTTTCAATTAAGTATACTTATTTAAGTCCAGCTAACATTTCTAGTAAATGGATGGAAAACTAATCCATTAAAAATTTTCATATCTAAAATTCTATACACAATAATAATAACCTAAAGGAGAAACTTTATTATCTATTTGTGAAAAAAAAAAATCTTATGCATGAAGGGTAGGTAGTTAAATAGTAACTTTTCACTTACTCGATTAAGTTAATAAATTATCAAGAAAATTACACCTCAAGTATATTTTTTATTATTATATACTTTTGATATGTTCATATGCATCTTTTAACTAAAGATTTTGTCCTCTCTGAGTATAAGGCAAATGTATGACTTCGTAGAGGTTATCTAGCTCTATCATATAGAGCTAGCTATAAAAGGAAGTCAATGGATAATTCTTATAATGCTCTTACCCAATTCTTCTATTCTTGATTAAAATTTTTTAAAATTAGTGTACTTAATTAATTTTTTTTATAAGTTTGTATACTAGTTTTTCTAAAAAGAAATATACCAAATTCATCATTAATAGTAGTCATGCAGTTTCAAGTTATTATTAATGGCCATAAAAGAATGTATTTAATTGAAAAACTTGTATGAGTTAATATATTAAATTTAAAAAAAAGCATAAGGACTCAATTGAAAATCCTAAACATGTTCATATACTCATGATGTAATGATCCCTACATGAAATAAAAAAATGCTTTTCAATTAAGAAATGGTAGTATAAAAAAATTAAAAATAGAATGAAAGGGCTAACCATTCTATTTCTACATGCAATCTAATGTGATGGTGTGAGAATGTGTTCTGTTTTCAATTAAATGTCTGAGGAGTTCTCATTCTCTGCTATTTTTTATAAACTTTTGCATTTTGTTGATGAAATGGCTGGTAATTGTATTTTTATAAAAAATAAAACTAAAAAAGTTTCTATGGATTTCCCATCAATTAAATCATGTTGGATGGATTAGCTCAAAAGTGGAGGTTAGTTTGGACTTCAAATAGGCACAGTGTAGCTTGGTTTGTAGTACAATCAATCCAAGTCCACAACTGTAGAAGAAAAAGAAATGGAAGAAGAGATATAAAGCAAAGATTAAAAAATAGGAAACAAGCAAAGAAAAGCAGGTAAGTCATGCTAAATAGCCATTGTTATGACTGTGGAGTGGTTAAATTCCAGTAACATTAATAAATAGTTGTGGATGTTTGAGGAAAGGTTTAGCACAATGGCAAGTCGCATAACTCGATGAATTATAAGTGAATTGTTTGTTTTCTGTCTTGTTGAAAACATTGAGTGACAATTCTGGCTAAGAAATTGTTTTTACAAATATTTTCATTCATTAGGATCTAAACTGAGGCCAGAAAATTCTCTTCCTCGGTCAGTCGTCCAACATTTCATTCTTCATCCACATCAGGTTACTAAGAAGATTCCTTTACCACGCTTAGGCTGATCCGACCGATTCTTCTTCAAACACAAAGTCAGAATTAAAGCCCTCCCTCTCATGGCAATGTCTTCCAACCACAACCACTACGTTTTGGTCCTCCGATTCCTCCCCAGCGCGGCATAATTGTATCCTTCTGCCGCCAAGAACCGCCGTGACGGCGATGGGGGATAACGGCAACTTCCGAAAGTGATGGACCTCTCAATCGAGTCCATTTGAGTTTGGACCTCCGTACACTTAACTTTGTATGGATTAACAACTCTCTTTTCGTTTCAGTAGAAATTTTTTAATCTCTCGAGGAAAAGTTTGTGCTAGCATATTAATTAAAGCCATTTTCATGTCTTCCATCGTCGGCAACCGTGAAGGGTGGAAGTGGAATATTCTTCGAGCACAAGGTCGGAATTAAAACCCTCCTCCCTCACGGCAATGTCTTCCACCACAACCACTAACGTTTTGGTCCTCCGATTCCTCCCCACACGGCACATTTGTGCCCTTCTGCCGCCAAGAACCGCCATGACAGCGATGGGGGATGACGGCAACTTCCGAAAGAGATGGACCTCTCAATCGAATCCATTGGAGCATATGTCAAACGAATGAGTTTGGACCTCCTGTACACTTCTCAGCATGGATAAACGACTCTCTTTTCTTTCAGTAGATTTTTTTTTTTTTTTTTTGACCTATCGAGGAAAAGCTTGTGCTAGCGTATTAATTAAAGCCATTTTCATGTCTTCCATCATAGACAACAGTGAAGGCTGGAACCTTCTTCGAGCACAAGGTCAGAATTAAAGCCCTCCCTCTCATGCAATGTCTTCCAGCTACAACCACTCAACGTTTTGGTCCTCCGATTCCTCCCCAACACCGCACATTTGTACCCTTCGTCGCCAAAAACCGCCATGACAGCGATGGGGGATGACGGCAACTTCCGAAAGAGATGGACCTCTCAATCGAATCCATTGGAGCATATGTCAAACGAATGAGTTTGGACCTCCTGTACACTTCTCAGCATGGATAACGACTCTCTTTTTCTTTCAGTAGAATTATTTTTTTTTTTTTTTTGACCTATCGAGGAAAAGCTGTGCTAGCGTATTAATTAAAGCCATTTTCATGTCTTCCATCATAGACAACAGTGAAGGCTGGAACCTTCTTCGAGCACAAGGTCAGAATTAAGCCCTCCCTCTCATGCAATGTCCCCAGCTACAACCACTCAACGTTTGGTCCTCCGATTCCTCCCCAACCACCGCACATTTGTACCCTTCTGTCGCCAAAAACCGCCATGACAGCGATGGGGGATGACGGCAACTTCCGAAAGAGATGGACCTCTCAATCGAATCCATTGGAGCCTATGCCAAATGAATTGAGTTTCGACCTCCTGTACGCTACCTTAGTATGGGTCAACAACTCACTTTTTCTTTCAGTAGAATTTTGTTTTAATCTCTCGAGGAAAAGTTTGTGCTAGCATATTAATTAAACAAAGAAAAGCAGTGCTAAATAGCAATTGCTATTGACCGTGGAGAACTAAAAATTTCTTGACAACCTCACATCCATGACCTCGTTAAAATGGTGATGGCCATGTTCGAGCAATGCAATTAACACACGCTTCTTCATCTTTGCACCAACTGGCTGTCATCAGAATAATTTTTTAATCATTAGTCATAACCTTAGGCTTTGTTTGGATCTTTGGAGGGAAAGGGAGGAGAGTAAAAAAAGGAAAAAAAAAATGAAAAGAAAAGGAAGCAGAAGGAAGGATTGTTTTCTTTTCTTTTGTTTGGAAAGGATGAAAGGGGAATAAAAGATAATATCAATTATCTTGTTTGGATGGAAGGAGAAAAAAGAAGAGTTATGTGACAATTTTACCTCTCTACACTTTAATGCTGTAAGAAATTTTCATGCTCTCAATGAATTTCAATGAAAAATTATATTATCACAGTGGATTTCAATGGATTTCAACAACGATTGAAAAAGAAGATACATGGGTTGAGACTGGTCTTGAGCTCTCGCGATGTTGCCTCGATAAGTTTTGAGAACCCTAGCACTCGCAACCGTGGGAATGATAGAACAAAGAGTAGGGAATGAATCGTGGAAATGAGAGAACGAAGAGTAGGGAATGAAGGGATATTTTTTTTTTTAAAAAAACTTAAAACAATTTTTTTCTCCCACATTATCCTTCGATTTGAAAGTTAATAAATTTATCCTCAACTCAAAAAGGGATTTAGAAAGAAAAAGAAAGTGTATGTTACAACATGGAGTGATGTGATGAATCTTCATCCGAAGATGAATAACAAGAAGTTGCCAATATATGTTATATGGCCAATGAAGATGAGGTAAGTTCTGAAACCCCTATTTATGATTTTACTTTTGATGAACTTTATGATACTTTCAATTAATTGCTTAGTGATTTCAAAGTTTTGGGAACAAAGAACAAGTTTTAAAAACTAAAAATTTAAATCTTCTAAAAAAGAAAGAGGAATTTACCCTTGAATTTGAAAAAATAAAATCTGAAAAGCAGATTTAAAAAAAATGTGATTTTTGCTGAAAATTAGAATTTTAAAAATAAAGTAGAAAATACAAGAATATTATTGATAAGTTTACTTATAGCTCGAAAAGACTCAATTTGCTTTTAAATAATCAAAAGCTATTTTTGATAAGGTTGGTTTGGGTTATAAACCACATAAGAAACAAAAATTTGTTAACAATTTTTTTGTTAAGAAATTGATTGAAAAGATATTTCCTATTTTTATTGTGGTAAGAAAGGGCATAAATCCTATGTTTGCAATCATAAGATCTCTCATATAAATGCTGGTTATAAAGGTAAAATGATTTGGGTTCCAAAAGGAACTATATTTGCTGCTACTAACCATGAAAGACCCAAGAAGGCTTGGGTACCTAAACATAAGATTTGATTACTTTGCAGGAGTGTCTTATAGCCAAGGGTTAAAAAGAACATGATATCTTGATAGTGGCTGCTCAAGACACATGACGGATGATAAAGATCAATTCATCATCCTTGAAGCTAAAAGAGATGGAGTGGTGACTTTTGGAGATAATGGTCAAGGTCATATCATTGGTATGGTAAAATTTAGATCACTCCATCAACTTTTATTGAAAATATTTTATATGTTGATGGATTAAAATATAATTTAATTAGCATTAGCCAACTATGTGATAAAGGTTTCAAAGTTTCCTTTGAAGCATCTATCTGCACGGTATTTAATTCTATTGATAGTAGCATTATCTTTGTTGAAAATAGAAATGTCAATGTATACTTAATTGACTTGGATAATCTATCTACAAGTAACCATTGCCTAATTGCTAATAATGCTAAGGTAAATAAGATTGGATGGTTATGGCATCGTAGATTAGGTCATGCAGCATACACTTGATTTCAAAATTTCTTAGAATAGATTTGGTTAAAGGTCTTCCAAAATTAGATTTTAAAAATAATAGAGTTTGTGATGCATGTCAATTTGAAAAATAAACTAGAAATTCCTTCAAATCTAAAAATATTGTTTCAACTACTAGGGCACTTGAGCTACTACACATGGATCTTTTTGGACCTACTAGAACCACTAGTCTAGAAAGAAAGAAATATAATCTTATGATAGTAGATGATTACTCTAGATTCATTTGGATATTATTTTTAGCTCACAAAGATGAGACTTTCTCGGTATTTGAAATTCTTTAAGAAAGTCACAAATGAGAAAAACACTATCATAGTGTCTCTTAGAACTGATCCTGGAACTGAATTTGAAAATTATTTATTAAAAGATTTTTGCATTAAAAACAACATTCATTATAATTTTTAGTACTTAGGACACCTCAACAAAATAGAATGGTAGAAAGAAAAAATAGGATTCTAGAAGAAATGGTCTTTACCATGCTATATGAAAGCCAACTCCCTAAATACTTTTGGATAGAAGCTATAAACACAGCATCTTACATCCTAAATAGAGCCTTGATTAGATCAATTCTTAAGAAGACACCCTATGAACTATGACATGATAGGAAACCCAATATTAGCTACTTTCATGCATTTGGTTGTAGATGTTTTATTCATAAAAATGGAAAGGATAACCTAGGAAAGTTTGATGCTAAGTTAGATGAAGATATATTCTTAGGATATTCTACATCTAGCAAGGCATATAGAGTATTCAATAAGAAATATTTAATTGTAGAAGAGTTAATTTATGTAGTGTTTGATGAGTCTTTAGCATCAAGTTCAGAAAAGAAAGATGATGAGGAAGATACTAATATCTTTGGAAGAGATTTTGAAAAGTTGAATGTCGATGTATCTTCAGATCATGAACCTGAAGCTAAGGATGATGATTTACCTAAGGTTGATGATATTGATACTACTCATAATGATATAAATCTACCTAGAGATTGAAGATATGCTTATGGTCATCTAAAAGACTTAATCATAGGTGATCCATCTCAAGGTGTAATAACTAGATCATCCATGAAAATATCAATAATCATCTTGCATTTTTGTCTCATATAGAGACCAAAATAATTGAGAAAGCTGAAAGGATAGTTATTGAATGTTAGCTAAGCAACAAGAATTGAATCAATTTACTAGGAAGGCATATTTGAGTATAAATAGGGAACCCTTCCTAAGGCTTTCAACAAGGTTATCGAAAGAAAAACCTAATAAGCGGAGGCATTGAGTCCCTGATCAAGAGCACATCCTGAGGGCATACACCATCAGAGTGTGATGGCTCGTTGATTGAAAGAACTCAATCAAGATCCATCGAGAGGAGGAAGATCAATCAAGATCTATCGAGAAGAGGAGGAAGATCAATCAAGATCCATCGAAGGAGGAAGATCGAGATCCCTAGAAGAAGGAAGATCAAGATCCCGTGCAGTTGATTCAAAGAAGATCGAATTCCTTACCCTTATTGAAAAGAACATTAATAATAATGGCTGGAGATCATAATAAATATTGATACCGTATTTCCGTATATTGATATCGTGATAAATATATTTAAATTAAGTCTTATAAGAATTCTTTTCTTATCGCAGGACGGCAGTCCTATCTTCTCCTCCCTATCTTATCTCTTCTCTTCTCTTCCTTTTCTTCATGCATTCTCTTGGAATTCTTCACGTGAAGGAAAATTCCATCGAAAGAAGGCTGTTCGTGAGGTACGTGATTTGAGCATGGCTTGCTGTTCATGAGGTACGTAATTTGAGGCGTGTCTTGAGACTTCACGGGAAAAGTCAACTAAGCATTGGCTGGGTGTCGGCTTCATTCATCCCAATGCGTGGGAAAGAAGGAGCCGGGAAGTAGGAGCACCACAGAAAGGAGGAAATGCTCACGTACGTGAAGAGGAGGAGGAGGACGTTACCGTGCATTCTCCAAGGAATTTCGTGAGTGGATTTCTCATGGAGGATACGAAAAGGTATTAATTGAGAATTAATTTCGAAGATGAGGAATTTTTTCATGACATGACGTGTATATGTATGGACGAGAAGACTCGGAAGGGAAGAGATATTTCAGCAAGCAATAAAATTCTTTGGGAAGTAAAAGGGTTGTGATGGTTTGAACTCTGTTCAAAAGGATAGTAACAATTTGATCGTTGGTATCAGGATTAAAAATCCTTTGTTCTTGTTCAACGAGAAATCCATTACCTTTCATCTCATGAGGGACTAAACCCCAACAGGAAGGAAACAGATGTGTCTTCCTCCCAAAGTCTATCCGGATCAAGAAAGGCTTATCCAGAGGCCTTCTTGATCCTTATTAAACCTCTTCCCAATCTCGTTTAGTGAATTACTAATAAGAATCAAAGGAATTAATTTAAAATTAATTCAAAAATTTGTTATGTAGGTGAGTGGTGCCCCTGAACGCATTATTTTTTGCATTAGCAAAAAGTTAAGTAGGCTAATTATGAATTAGTTAATTTAATAAACATTTTAAATACAATTTTGGTTAATTATTATTTAATTATGAAAGTTTATAATTATGGTTAATGATAGTATTCAGTAAATTAGATTTTTGTATATTTAGCGGGAATATATTTAATTACTATTTACTGTTAAAAGAATTATTATTATTATTATTGTTGTTGTCTATTGATTAAAAAAATTGTTATAAATATTGTTTAATTTATGAATAGATAGCAACATCAATGCTTTGTTAGATAATTACTTTTGTAATTTAAAATAATGTAATTACTCTATTAACAAAATAATGTTAATTTTGTATTATCATGAAAACATTATTATATTAAAATAAAAAATAAAATACCAATGGAATAATAGTAATAATATATTTATAATATATAAAAATGACAAGAAAAAATAAGAATAATAATATATAAAGGAAAGATCAAATAAAAATAATAAAATAAAGAAAATAATAATGACAAATTAATGACAAATTTTATATAATAAATAAAGAGGAAACAAAAAAAATCTACATGGTCTCATGATTAAGCATGTACTAAGAAAATAATAAATTATTGAATAAAGAATTAATAAATTGAGTGGACTCTTGGTCCATTATGTAATGATTGATGAATGATAATTGGTGGTTGATATCGAGATCCATAGGGTTATATATTATGGAAAGAGAAATTTCCATCCATAGGGTTATATATGATGCATTGGCTTTGTCACAAGGATAAATGTGATCATAGTTTGTGATCATAGAGTATTTAAAAATTGATAGCATGAAATATATGATGACATGGAAACTTTGATAATTGATATTGTGATAGATCTGATTAAAGCACACATAAAAATCTGAATAATGGCATAATAGTATTGCATGGAATAATATATAAAGCTAATAGTTATGACATGTAAAGTTTCATGAAAATTTTATATTAACTTTTATAATCACTAGTATGTAATTAGTGCTAAATGAACAAGAGAAACATTGGGTAGAAAAAGCTCCTGCTAGACTTTGCTTCTAGTTATCTTTAGTTAGTTGATTAGTTAGGAGAGTTTGTTATTTTGGAATTAGTAGTGTTTTGATGTTAATTTGGAGCACTTGATAACTTCTGTGGTTTGTATGACTAATGAATAATAGTTTGTTTTAGAATTTGTGCTATTTAATTACATAGATGCCTTGCATGCTTTGTGTGCAATGGATTGTTATGCTCTAGATACAACCTAGGATTTGGGGTGTGACAAATATAGTGGTATCAGAGCTTAGGTTTGATTTTAAAAAAATGTTTAGGATGACTGATGAGAAGGGTAATAACTTTAAATAAAATATTAATGACTTGTTAATAAAATACTAAATTTTAAATTATTAATATTTATAACCTTCTTACATATTAAATTATATAATTTATTACTAAATATTTATATATATATAATATATATTATAAAATAAGATATTTAATGATATTATAATATTTTATAAATAATATTTATTATGTTTAAATATATTATATTTCTAAAATTAGTTTATAAAAATCTTAATTTTAATCAAAACATTTAATATTCTAGTAAAAAAAGAGAGGGCCACTTAAAAAATAAAAAAGATTTATAATCAAATATAAATAAAATTCAAAAACATGATAAAATAATTATCATATTTTATTATTATAAATCAAATGCAATAATATTTTATTCCTGAGAATTTGATTATCAACACTCAAATTATCGAGAATGTAAAATTTCTAAAAATATTACATTATTGCAAACCATATGCAGCCTCAGGGTAGTCCTATGACTGTATGCATTAAGGAATGAATTTCTTTCAAGTCTAGCTAGTGGGGTGATAACTGGCACATGCTATATATATTTATATATTTGGCTAAACTATAGAATTAACCTCCATACTTAGGGGATTGTCATTTGGTTCCTAAATTTCAAAAAATTATAAAAATATTCTTAAACTTTCTGTTTTGTATTACTTTAATCCCTACCATTAAATAAGGGAGACATCGTTTATTTTTATCCTACGTAGCAGCACGCGTGGCATCCCAATGATAAAAATAAAATTGAAACTCGTTAACCCGTTAACCCATTATTGAATAATTTAAAAAAATATAAAAAATATAAAAATAATTCATTAAATAGGAAAGATATCATTTATTTTCATTTGCAGCATACATACGTTGCATCACACGTGGCATCCAGATCATAAAAATAAAATTAAAACCCATTAACCCGTTAATTCATTATTAAATAATATAAAAAAATATAAAACAATAAAAATAATCTTCTCGACCTCCTTCATCTCGAGTGCACATTTCGGCAAACTCAAAGGCAGAGCAAAGAATTAATTTGAGCAATCCAACATGGTACTTGGTAAGATGGTAAGATAAAGGATACAGATGTTTCAGTTTCTACATCTTTTGGAGTTTCCCAGACATGTTGAGCCATAAAGTTTTCTTGTCAACGGTCTATTCTTAACCAGTGCAGGACTACAGAAAGCCTTATTTGGTAATTTACTTCTTGGTGAATGTGTAGGTGTGCTTGCATTCATAGCAAAAGTCGGACTCTGAAAGTCATCCAAGGGATTACAATTCCTTCCCACTGATGGACCACTGACCCTCTCATGTAGGTAGGCATCATTTGGCACTGGTGAACTATTTGCACGTTCCCATGAATGTGTTTTCCTTTTCAGGAATGAGCTATCATTATATTCAGGAAGTTTTGCATCACATGCTAGTGATGGACTGGCCAAATGTTTGTGTACTGCTGTTTGTGAATGATGATTAACATCTGGAACTTCAGTTGTTTGCAAAATGTCTTTATGACCCCGACATGGAAGAGAAGGAGAATGAGTTGTTTCCTTGCACTGTGGTAATGCTTTATTATCTAATGGCAGTGTTTGTTCTTTACCATCAGTATGCATGCTCTGGTTTGAATCCACTTGCCCAGGAAAATAAACCCTCCCAACCCCCTAGCAACCCCCTTCCCTCACCGCAGAAGCTAGTTCTGGACAAAGTCAAAAGAAAGCTATGATCCTCATGTATGATTAATATCACCTCAAGATCCTGGTTGGCAAGCAGGACTACCACACAGATTCTGGCAGAACCTCAGTTCACAATCTGCAAATATGCATTATGAAATGAAGTAGCTTCCACCGTCTAACTTTCAGAATGATAAATGATTTGTTGAGTTTCATTGGGACTTTTCTTGTCATGTCCCTTTGCCTAGTAACTGGAGGTTCTTGGTTTACCAGCATCTGCCAATTATAGTTTAATTGGCATTCCTCCCTTTTCAGCCAAAAAAAAAAGAGGGATCATCTACAAGCTCTAAAATGTCTATAAGAAATATTTGTACAAGATCTTAAATTAATGCCCTTGGAAAATTGTAGTGCTACTTGAACATGAAAAACCAGGTTGACATCCATTTCGATAATGCTTTTAAGACAATATTAGTACTTCTCTAAGATAGAAATAGACTAAATTGCAAAATGCTGTCACCACAATTTGTGATTGACTATTTCCACGTATCCTTGTATCCTTAAAGAAGATATCAAGTTTCAAAATGAAAATCAATTTTTTTCTAAGCATCATAAATTGGCACTTTTAATAATGCTATTATCTCTCTAGATGGTTCTGGGTTTAAACTTGAATCTGATGAGCATTGTTATCTCGGTAACCATTATTTGGATGGGACATCTTTCTAGATTTATTTGACGAAGAAATGCTGAATATCATCTACAAGGTCTAAAATATCTATAAAAAATATTTCGTGCAACCTCATCTGCATTGCACCCAATGAGGCCTATACCCACTCGATAATGTCCTTGGAAGGAATGCAGTGCCCATCTGTAAAAATGTAGTGCCACTGAGGAAATGCTCTTCATCAGGGCAGGGCATCTGATGAACACAGAACCACATATAATAGAAGGAGAGAACCAATGATAGACAAGCATAAGAAGAAGCATGAAGTAGAACCGATTCAAATACATCAAAGGAAAGAATTATTCACCACCACCACGCTACATGACCATCACACGATAAAATAGAACAACTAAAGAACATGAGAATTATTCACCACCACCACACTGCATGATCATCACACAGTAAAATAGAACAACTAAAGAACATGAGAATTATTCATCACCATCGCACTGCATGATTATCATACGATAAAACAGAACAACTAAAGAACATGAGAAGTATTCATCACCATCGCACTACATGATTATCACACGATAACAGGACAACTAAAGAACACGAGAAATATTCATCACCATCACACTACATGATTAGCACACGGTAAAACAGAACAACTAAAGAACATTGATGCTGAAACTTGCTAGCAGAATTACTTTGGAGGCCGAACGTAGGAGACCACAGCGAAAAGGGCTTGGATAAGAGTTAACAGGAAGGTCAAAGTCGCGGCTACCACTACAATGGTCGACCACGGACTACTGAAATAATTAAGGCAGAGATCCGCACGCCACCTGTGAAACTTCAAATCCATGTACGCGGTCACATACTTGAATACGCCATCAAGGTAGTTTCTGTCCTTTGGATAACGAATATCATCGCATAAGCGACTGAAAAAATGAACGGTATCCTTGTCATCGGTCATCCTGAATGTGAGAATTCCCTTCAGATGCAGCAACCTCAAGTCGTTCTGGGTGTCGACCAGGCAATTCATGAAGGTAGCATAAGCAGTTACATGAAAATCATTGTCAGGGTAAGACTGTTCAAAGGCAATAAGATTTCGAAACAAGATTTCACTGGAATCATGCACCTCGAGATGTGGGATTTCCATCACTCCACTGCTGAAGCTGAACTTTATGTCCAAGAAGCTGCTTGCATTCTTCTTCTTCTGAAACTTGACTCCAGCTGCTTGGAGCTCTGTCGCACTAGGGATCCACTGCCGGTCGATATCAATTGTCGTACTAGGGCTCCACTTCTGGATGATTTCAGTTATCCTACTAGGGCTCGACTTGGTGTCGAATTCAATTGTCGTACTAGGGCTCGACTGTGATTTTCGCATCGGAAATTTGGTCAAATGTGGACATGAAAGGATAGACTGGTAGATCAGATGTAGCAAATGATGAACAGTAATGTCGGCCGGCAGAGCAGAGATGAATGCCGGTGGTTGTTCATTTTTCGAAGGATCAAGACCTTTGAAGTACCAGAATGCGCATTCCATGAGATTGATACCGTCGTCATCGCTGGTCTTAAGTATCTGATATAATTCCTGGATGACAAAGAATGGAATTTGGTTCTCAAGCAACAGCAGATCATACTTCACCAGCTCCCAGATCCACAATCTGCCAATGACTTGCCTACAATCATCTTCATCGGTTTCTTCTTCCTTTGAAGTTTTGTCTCTATGCTTAAGCAGGAGATTAAGGATGAAGCAGCCATCCAGCACCAGCATCCGCGCTAATTCCTCGCTTGACAACCAAGTAATGTCCTCCGAATAACTCCTCCTAACTCGTTCTTCGAGGTCCTCCATCCTCATCTTAAGGAAATTTTCTGTTGTTCCATATTTGGATGCTAATTTGTTCACACATACACGCTTGTGATCTTGCATGGACTTGAGGTCTTGGTCTTCCCTGAAAGAGTAGTAGTAGGGGCCGATGCAGACGGCTTGTGGCCTGTAGGCATGCTTATGGGAATTTCCAATATTAGATGAGAGGATTTCAGGCGGCACTCGGTAGATGGTAGAAAGTGGCCCGTCTCGATTATGGTCTCTGCTTATCGGGAACCTTTTCCCAGCAACTGGGATCGGAGAAGGGATTCTCCGGGTACCCTGTCTTCCGATCCCGTCGAATGTGATCGGTCTTCCCTCAGTTTCCCTGAACCACAGCGCAGCACTTACAATCTCCGTAGATACTGATGATAGTGGTACCGCACTTGCAACTGGTATCGGGGAAAGGGATTCTCCGAGTACGCTGTCTTCCGATCCCGTGGAATGTGATCCGTCTTTCCTCGGTTCCCTGAACCGCAGCGCAGCACTTTCAATCTCCGAAGATAGTGATGATACCGCACTTGCTCCCGCAGGCGTCCCTTCCAGCATTTTTGTGATTGCGGCCGTCCTCCACCGAGTTTCAACCCACGAATGGCGTTCTCTATGGACAGCGTTGAAAGTTTGCTCTTCCGTTACAATTTTTTATTCATCATAAAAAAAAAAAAAAAATCTTGCCAGCAAAGATATATTATTTGCAACAAAAAAATTTTGACTCGTCCCTCGACTGTAATTATTTTTTATTTTTATGACAATAGAATTAAATAGTAACATAAATTAATTTATTGCAAGTTATTCTTATCACAGAAAGAGCATATTTTGTGGCAACATTTTTTTTGCTTGTAACTGATTCTAATACTTCAATTATTTTAGTGATAACAAAAAATAGTTGTCAAGAAAATTAAAATATTATCCATGATGACTTCTAAGAATTTTTTTAATAACCTTTTTTATAACTTTTTTTTTTTTTGAACAATGACATATAATTGTTTACTATTTGTCACAAATTGATATTGTCACAAAGAGTTATTAGTTTTTATTATAATTTTTTATTGTCATGCATAATTATTTTTTTTTCTATCACAATATATTCTTTCACAAAAGTTTTATAATATGTGACAACTTAGTCTTATCATACAAATTGTTTTATGGTTTATTACAAGTTATTTTTGTTATATAAAATGATTTAATAAAGCTTTTTGGGGATAAAATATGGATAACCTTTTTATCCCACCGTTTGAATTGAATGTGAAATCTATTTATTTATTTTTTCATTTTGCAACATAAATTTGCCTCAAGTGTGGATCTTATGAATATATATCTTTATTGCACAATCGAAGATATGAAATGTTAAACTTAATTTTTTATTTTCCTGACTATGAGTTTTAATGAAATGTAAACTTTGAAAATAATAGTGTAGTGATTGTTAAATATATTTTGTATAAGAGGTAATGTATCTTTATTTTAAAGTTCTTGATTACAAGGATGTTAAGAAATTCAAGTACATGCATCTCAAATTTTTTATTTTGTGACAATAGAAGTCATGATATTTTGCACTAAGCAAGTTTGTCCCTAAAGTGTGGCAATGTCATCAGGAATGTCATTAAATATAGTTTTAACGCCCACAAAGCTAATGTGTACTGTGGTACAAGTGGTGATCCTCGTATCATCCATGACAATAAAACTCATTGCTAGACTAATTTTTTGTGACAACTAACTTAGTTATCACAACAATTAACTTTGTGGGACAACAAAACTAGTCACAAATTACAATATAAATGATGATTCTTACGACATCAGTGATAATAAAAATTATCAGTAAATTAATTTTTAATGATAGCAAATATAGTTGTCACCTAAGGCATGATTTGTGTAATAATAGAAGTAGTTGCCAACTATGGTATAAGCGATAATTCTTATATCAGCGATAATAGTCGTGATCACTGCACTTTTTTTGGGATAACAAAAGAAGTCACAGCAAATAAATAATCTTTTAGTAAGAACAAAAACAAACATAAATTATAGTACATGTGATGACTTTTAAATCTTTTATGATAAGATTACTTGTTACAATTTTTTTTTTCTTTATCATGGATAACAAATTATATGTGACAACTAGTACTGCCATTGTCATTGAAGGAAAAGACTTTTTAGTAATGAAGTTATATGTAATGATCCGGTGATGACTTTTTATTATCGCAATAAATATCTAGTGATGAGTTTTGAGATATGTAATAATTTTGATTGTCACCGAATATAAGATTTCTGATAGAGATGGAACGACCTTATGCTCCATGCTCTAAACGTGGATAGCTTACGAAATTTGTACTCGGCACAAAATGAAAATAACATCAGGACCGATCAGAGATGGAGCCCGGCTTTTTCTTAAAAAAAAAAAAAAATCAATGAGCTTATTTTGTTTTTAAAATGCAAGGGGGAGAGGACCCATCCATTTACTACAAGACCAATGGTACAAGTGCAAAATCCCAAGGACTAAAATTAAAACTTAGAGGTTCTTGAAAATCTCAAGCTACGTTTCAAGTAACAGAGGCAAGAGGGATCACGTTTGGTAATTTGAGCTCAATTTAGAATTAAGACTGTATTCTTATTATTTGGCAACTGAGACTTAATTTCTAAAAAATCTTTCATCTATAAAACAAAACTTCATACCTTGTTTACCTACCATAAAGAAAATATTTTTAAAATTTCATAAAATTTATAAATTTCTTAAAATGATCATTATAAATTTCATCTCTAGAGATGTCATTTACAAATCGCTCCTAAAAATTTACTTTAAAATAGTAAAATATTTAATTTTATTTACATACCAAAATATTTACATAAATATCATTAATTAATTAATTAATATTACATAAATAAAATAACATTTATTAAAAATAATAATATTATTAATATATTTATTAATAATAAATTTTATTAGTAATTTCTAGCAAAGAATTTAGCCCTGACTCAAGATGTAGTTACTCCATGCTAATTATTTTTCCATAAGTAATTTAACCAATTTCTTGTCTCATAAAGTAGCAACTAGTAATTTATAATAATAAATCATTTTATTTATATTTTAGATAAATTAAGCTTGTGAATAATTTTCAACTAGAATTAGCTTTCCTTCAAGTGAAATTTGGTTTCCCTTATAGGACTAAACCTCCAAGCATCGGCAAAGGCCAGATTCCATCTTAAATATCTAGCAGAATTACAAAGGAAGCTTACAAGTAAGCAATCTGGCAAATTTATCTTGAGAATTCAATCTAGAAAATTGTCTTATCATGATGCTGACCATCTAACCCTTGAAAGGTGTTCAAGATTTTCACTAGATCTGATATTGCATGCATAACAGAGAGACTAATTAGATATACCAATTTCCCTAATGCATAACACTCAGATATTAAAAAGGTACTATTTGTTATGGTATTTATTATTTTATTATTTTATTATATTAGAAGGATACATGATGCAAATTTGATTGTTATTTTAGTGGACTTAAATTCCACCATAGCATATACATTTACGCTAGAAGAAGCTATTATTATTTAAAAATCAACCAAGCACACTTATATCTCATGATCTTTATGGAAGCTGAAATGATAGCCCATAATAGTACAACACAACATGTAAAATATACAGCTTAAAAGCCAATTAATAGATATTCCATTTATATAAAAAGCCTATTCATATCATGTCCAGCAGCTATATCTAAAGCTAAGTGGTATAGGCTCCGCATATTCTATCGATGTCTTCGTTCTATAGACAATCATAGGCATGGTTTTGAAAACTAGACCGGATCAACTGATCGAATCGGTCCAATCGAAAACTGGTTATTAGTCTGATCTGATTTTATTATTAAAGTTGACTTATATATGATTTGATTAAAACTAAAAAATCATTGAACTGGTTGGGTTCTAAAGAACCAGTCCAATCCCAGTTTTTAGACTTTTAATTTTGATAAATGATATTAGGTTTGGTTTTTTTAGGTTTTTAATTTTTTACTTCGGTTTGCACCTGGAAGCAATCCATCTATCCTCTTTCATTATAACTTTTTAAGTATCATTTTGCATCATGCTTATTCTGGTTGAATATTATTATTATTTTTTAATTAGTCTTATTAGTTTCATTGATTTAAATTATAAAATTTGAATAGAAAATATTATGTTATATAATTTTTTTTGAACAGGCATATAAGTTTTAAAATATTTTTCTATAGTTTGATATTTATTTTTTATTATTTTTATTATTAAATTAAAAATTAATTATGATATCATTTGGTTTGATCAAACCGGTTTATCCGATCAAATCGATTGACTCACGACCCAAATATTAAGCTGATTTATTGTTCGATTTGATTTTTAAAACATTGATCACAGGTGTACATGCTTTGTGGTTATTATCTTTACAATAAAAAAATAAATTTCATAATCTCACATTTTTATGATAAACACCTCATAAATAATAATATGACACTTATGCAATAATCCATGGCACAATTTAAATCATGCACATTTTAGTTTTTTTTACCTCTAATATAAATGATGCTAATAAAAAAATGTCAATTCTATTGGTACAGGAATGCCTGTTACATCCAAAATAATTTTAAATTAAATTAATAAAACTAAATAATTTTTTTATCCAACAAAATTTATAAAATAAATATGTAAGTCCTTTTTAAAATTTTTTAAATTTTAAAATTAACCTTCACAATTGATGATAACTCTACTTTATTTACAACCTTCTAATAATAACAATAATTAAAAAAGACAGAACTTTACCTCTGAAGGGATGGAGGAATGACTTAGGCTAGATTTCTCTGGGACAGACTGCAAACAATATAAATTAATTCAGATTATAATCATGCTATTAATAAAAATTAAGAAAGAATTACAGAAGGCAAATAGAGCTAAACAGAATCCTAGAGGGAGAAGGGTTCAGAGAGATTTTTAGGAAGAGAAAGTAGGGTTAGGGAGAGGTAAATGTAGACAGAGAAACTAAACTAGAGAGAGAGAGAGAATGTTAAAGGGACTTCAAGAGAGTAAATGGAGTAGAGCTAGGAAATAGGATAGAAAGACGGTAGGAGAGAAGGAAAAGGAAAAATAAATAAATAAATAAGAGGATAAGAAGGGGCGGCGTGATTTAGTCCCTGTTTCACCTACCGAGGCTGAATAGCGGGACAGGAAGAGAGGGAATGAGAAGAGGGGAGAAAGATGGCTGTAATATGCGACGTCCTCGTCGCATCGTATTTTCCCGTTATAATATCATTATAATAACGACGTCGCATCCCATCCGTTAATACGGCATCGCAATGTACGGACATCGCTAGAGCGGGCGTCGCGGCCCTCCCGCTCGGCTGCGAGCAGGGCCACCAGGTCTAGGAGAGAGAGAGAGAGAGAGAGAGGTGAGAAAGGGTTCGGCTGCAAGGTTTGGGCGGAGATTACGAGCAAGAGCAAGGGAGGAAGGCACGGTGGCAGTCGGACCGCAAGAGGGAGATGGGGTTCAAGAAAATGGAGAGAGAGAAGAAGGGAAGGAGAGAACACGTACCTCAGCAAGAAACATATGATCTGACTACCTGATTTGGAAAGACCACAAGTATTAATAGAGCATCCACGACCGTGGCTTTTCCGTGTGAACTTACAAGACCAGCCGATCGAAAAAACAAAGACTGAAAAAGGATCGATGCGTTCGGATTTGATACGTAGTGTAGTGTTTTAGTTGACTTGATGGAGAAATGAGCTAGCTTGCATACCCATGTGGTATTTAATAAAGTATATTAGTTGCATTAGTATATGATATGACTGATCCCGCATCGTCAGAATAAAGGTAATGGTGGCTACTGACCCGAGATCCCCATCGGTCTCGGAATGCATCGGCATTTCCCCACCCCGAGACCCCCTCCGGTCCCGGGATGGGGTCATCATTTCTTGACCCCGAGACCCCCATCGGTCTCAGGGTACACCGGCATTTCTCCACCCCAAGACCCCCTTCGGTCCTGGGGTGGGGTCATCATTTCTTGACCCCGAGACCCCCACCGGTCTCGGGGTGCATCGGCTTTTCCCCACCCCCGGGACCCCCTCCGGTCCCGGGATGGGGTCATCATTTCTTGACCCCGAGACCCCCATCGGTCTCGAGGTGCACCGGCATTTCTCCACCCCCAAGACCCCCTCCGGTCCCGGGGTGGGATCATCATTTCTTGACCCCGAGACCCCCACCGGTCTCGGGGTGCATCGGCATTTCCCCACCTCCGAGACCCCCTCCGGTCCCGGGGTGGGGTCATCATTTCTTGACCCTGAGACCCTCACCGGTCTCGGGGTGCACCAGCATTTCTCCACCCCCGGGACCCCCTCCGGTCCTGGGATGGGGTCATCATTTCTTGACCCCGATATCCCCACCGGTCTCGGGGTGCACCGGCATTTCCCCACCCCCGGAACCCCCTCCGGTTCCGGGGTGGGGTCATCATTTCTTGACCCCGAGACCCCCACCAGTCTCGGGGTGCACCCGCATTTCCCCACCCCCGGGACCCCTCCGGTCCCGGGATGGGGTCATCATTTCTTGACCCCGAGACCCCCACCGGTCTCGGGGTGCACCGGCATTTCCCCATCCCCGGGACCCCCTCCGGTCCTGGGTGGGGTCATCATTTCTTGACCCCGAGACACCCACCGGCTCGGGGTGCACCCGCATTTCCCCACCCCGGGACCCCCTCCGGTCCCGGGGTGGGGTCATCATTTCTTGACCCCGAGACCCCCACCGGTCTCGGGGTGCACCCGCATTTCCCCACCCCCGGGACCCCTCCGGTCCCGGGGTGAGGTCATCATTTCTCGACCCCGAGACCCCCACCGGTCTCGGGGTGCACCGGCATTTCCCCACCCCCGGGACCCCCTTCGGTTCCGGGGTGGGGTCATCATTTCTTGACCCCGAGACCCCCACCGGTCGGGGTGCACCGGCATTTCCCCACCCCCGGGACCCCCTTCGGTCCCGGGGTGGGATCATCATTTCTTGACCCCGAGACCCCCATCGGTCTCGGGGTGCACCCGCATTTCCCACCCCCGGGACCCCCTCCGGTCCCGGGGTGGGGTCATCATTTCTCGACCCCGAGACCCCACCGGTCTCGGGGTGCACCGGCATTTCCCAACCCCCGGGACCCCCTTCGGTCCCGTGATGGGTCATCATTTCTCGACCCCGAGACCCCCACCAGTCTCGGGGTGCACCGGCATTTCCCCACCCCGGGACCCCACCGGCATTTCCCCACCCCTGGGACCCCTCCGGTCCGGGGTGGGGTCATCATTTCTTGACCCCGACACCCCCACCGGTCTCGGGGTGCACCGGCATTTCCCCACCCCCGGGACCCCTCCGGTCCCGGGGTGGGGTCATCATTTCTTGACCCGAGACCCCCACCGGTCTCGGGGTGCACCGGCATTTCCCCACCCCCGGGACCCCTCCGGTCCCGGGATGGGGTCATCATTTCTTGACCCCGAGACCCCCACCGGTCTCGGGTGCACCGGCATTTCCCCACCCCTGGGACCCCCTCCGGTCGGGATGGGGTCATCATTTCTTGACCCGAGACCCCCACCGGTCTCGGGGTGCACCGGCATTTCCCCACCCCCGGGACCCCCTCGGTCCGGGGTGGGGTCATCATTTCTTGACCCCAAGACCCCCACCGGTCTCGGGGTGTGACGGCATTCCCCCACCCCTGGGACCCCTTCGGTCTCAGGGTAGGGTCATCAGCGATTGGCATGCAGCTCAACCGTCAAGGAAAATGACGACTCCAGGTCGCACGGTGCACCCACGTGATTCTCAGTACGCCCGTGATTGCGCCCCGTTATGGAGGGCCATACCTCATAACGGCGTATGGTGCATTGCATGTCCCTGTGCATGGCCATGCCTCGCTACGGCGTACGATTCGCTACCACTTGCAACTGTGCTCGGTCATATCAGCCGACGGCGCGCACTGAATGCCTTCGCACTGTTAGACACGTATGATATCACATCAGCAAGCAGTACGGGATGTCTCCGGCACGCATAGCGATGGTACGATGGTGATCTTCCGAAATAGTAAATAGGGTATTCGGACAGGTATAAAAGCACGTGCTGCGCTGTAAGTGGGATCTGAACTCTGGTTTTTCTGAGCTTTCTTCCTCCCAGCAAAACCCTAACGCCTCAGCTCTTCTTTGCTGAGCGGTTCTTGTCTGAGCCCAAGTGACTGACTTGATCGTCGGAGGGTCCCACCGGTATCGCCGGTCTCCGGGGACTTTTCTTGCAGGACCCCGAGGAAGGACGTCCGTCTTCCCCGACGTTTGAGGAAGGTGACTTGGCGTCATCAGATTGGCGCGCCAGGAAGGGGGAGTGTAAGAAAGACGTCGAACCAGCAGCTTTCTTCTTTCTCCTTTCTTCAGGATCTTAAAGCATGGTGACGACTCGGAACGAAGGGAGTTTCAGCCGGTCGCGCTGGGGGGCAGCGCTGCGGGGCTGGTCCACCCGCGGAGGCCCCCCCGACTCTCGCATCCAGTATTCGGAGCCTCTGCATCTCCGGGGGGCAGGGCCTCCTGCTCCACAAATGACTCTCCGCGCCTGCTCCGCAACAACTCCAGGAAGATCGACTCACTGCCCTGGCCACGCAGGTCCAGTCTTTGGCGGCGATGGTTCAGGGCCTGCAGCACCAGCAGCGGCCTTGCAGCAGCCGGAGCTGAACCCGTCTATCCAGGGGTGATGCAACCCAGCCAGCATTCCTCCCGCCGGAGATCGCCAGTTCCTGTGGATCATCACCGCCGATCCCCGGCCAAGCCTCACCACCGCGAAGCCTCTAAAAGGCTCCGGTCTCCCTCTCGCCACGCTAGCGTTTCTCCTAAGCGGCGGCACGGAAGGAGGCGGAGCGCCCGCGCCGGCATCGCCGCCCCCGCTCTTCTTCTGAATCTTCGGGGGAGGGCTCCTTTGATGGCCGGATGCCTCGTCGAGCTGAGCGTCGACTCGAGGAGTGCAACCAGAAGCTGGAGGAGCTTAGCCGTCGGATCACCCACCTGCCAGAGACTGATTACGACAGTCGGCCTCCCTTGTCCCGCCGCATCATGGAGGAGCCCATCTCTACCAGGTTCCGCCTTCCTCAGCTGGACCCATACGACGGGACCACGGACCCCCTGGACCATTTGGAGAGCTATAAGGTACTCATGCAAGTCCAGGGGGCCACTGACTCACTCATGTGTGTTGCTTTCCCGGCTACTCTGAAAAGGCTGCCGGCTTGGTATTCTCGTCTGCCGCCACGAAGCATCGACTCCTTCCGCCAGTTGGAGAGGGCTTTCCTGGCCCATTTTGACGCCTGCCGGAAGATCCCGAGGGTGGCGGACAGTCTGTTTGCCGTTCAGCAGAAGAATGGCGAGCCTCTGCGGGACTATGTTGCCCGGTTCAAAGAGGCCGCCTGGAGGTCTACAACCTGGAAGACTCGGTGGCTACCCTGGCTCTGAAGCGGGGGCTTCGCCCTTCTCGCTTCGCATATTCTCTTGACAAGAAGCCGCCGGGCTCCTACTCTGAACTTCTGATCCGCGCCCAGAAGTACATCCGGGCGGACGAAGCTGACTTTTCCCGGCGTGAAGCTGGCGGGAGCATACCCAGGAAGCCAACCCAGCCAGAACCTGCAGAAGCCCGCCCCAGGAGGCCCGAGCCTCCTCGCCGACCAGACAACCGTCCTCGACCTCCTGCACCGAGAGACGGGCCTTACACCCCATTGCTTGCCCCAATATCTCAGATCCTGCTCGAGATCGAAGGGGAGCCTTATCTGCAACGCCCTCCTCCCATCAACCCGAAGATCCCCCGGAACAAAACCTCTACTGCCGCTACCACCGGGACCATGGCCACAACACCGACGACTGCCGGCAGCTGAAGAAAGCCATTGAAGACCTTATTCAACGGGGCCACCTGAGGAAGTTCGTCAAAGGAACAACCCGGGAGCTCCTGGCCCGTCAGCGCCCGCGCCACCGGTGATCGATAATGCCCCGACGGAGAAGACAGTGGCGATGATTTCCTGGGGGGCAGGAGGCCCGTCGAAGAGACCAAGGGGAGAGGGGGGAGTAGAACTGTAATTCCTTTTTTCGAAAAGGACTTGGAGGGGTTGTAAATAAAGATGATGATAGCGTCGTCGTATCCATGACGATTGCTAAGCACAAAAAGAATCTTAGTCGACAGTGGAAGCTCCGTAGATGTTTTGAACTACGATGCCTTTGTTCGCATGAACCTGTCGCATGATCTACTTCGACCTGTCGCCACGCCTTTGATGGGGTTCACAGGAGATTCCGTGAGGGTCGAGGGGAAATTACTCTTCCCGTAACGGCTGGACGGCTCCGTGCCAAAGCACTGTCCTTATAAAATTTTTGGTGGTCCGTGTGCCCCTGGCGTACAACGCGATTCTTGGGAGGCCCGGGCTCAACCTCTTGGATGCCGTCATATCCACCAAGCGGCTCCTGTGAGGTTCCCAACCAGCAGAGGGGTCGGCGAGATGCGAGGAGAGCAGGGCCTGCCGGCACTTTGCTATCACTTGGCCCCAGTCCCCAGGAGGCGGCACCTGCACCGGCACCTGAGGCCCTTGACCCACGAGACTTGGAGAGGAGGGGGGAACCGGCCGAGCGGCTGCTCACTTTCCCCCTCGGGGAGGACCCCGTGCGGACGGTTCGGTTGGAGCCTTACTTCCGGACGAAGCTCGTGACCGGCTCCTTACCTTTCTGCGGGCCAACGCCGACGTCTTCGCATGGTCAGCGTCCGACATGCCCGGGATCCCGGAGGAGGTGATTACACATCAGCTCAACATTCGACCGGAGTGCCGGCCCGTCAGGCAGAAGAAAAGGAGTTTTGCCCCGGACCGGCAGAAGGCTGTTGACGAGGAGGTGCGGAAGCTGCTGGCGGCTGGCCACATCCGCGAGGTGCGCTACCCCGACTGGTTGGCGAACGTCGTGATGGTTCGCAAGGCCAGTGGAAGCTGAGAATGTGCGTGGATTTCACCGACCTCAATAAGGCGTGCCCCAAGGACAGCTTCCCGCTCCCCGAATCGACCAGCTGGTAGACGCCACCTCCGGGCATGGGACGCTCAGTTTCATGGATGCGTTCTCGGGGTATAATCAAATCAAGATGAGCCCGGATGAAGAAGCAACCTCCTTTGTCACGGAGAAGGGGATCTACTGTTACAGGGTGATGCCCTTTGGACTGAAAAACGCCGGGGCTACTTATCAAAGATTAATGAACAAGGTTTTTGAGGATCAGCTGGGGCGCAACATGGAGGTATGTGGATGACATGCTGACCAAGAGCACCAACGGAAGACCATGTAGACCTCGAGGAGACTTTCAACAATCTGCGCCGGTACCGGATGAAGCTCAACCCCCACAAATGCGCCTTCGGAGTAGCAGCTGGCAAGTTCCTGGGTTTCATGGTGACCCAGCGCGGGATCGAAGCCAACCCCGACAAGATCAGAGCCATCCTGGAGATGCGGCCTCCGGTCAGCAAGAAGGAGGTGCAGCGCCTGACGGGGAGGGTGGCGGCCTTGAGTCGTTTCATGTCAAGGTCGGCGGAGAGGTGCCTGCCCTTCTTTCAAGGCGCTGCGCAAGATTAACGGCTTCGAGTGGACGAAAGAGTGTCAGGGCTCCTTTGAAGAGTTGAAGCAGTTTCTCTCCACTCCTCCGCTACTGTCCAAGCCTGAAAATGGAGAGGAGCTCTTTTATATCTGGCCGCTTCCCCCGAGGCTGTTAGCTCCGTGCTTGTGCGCATGGATACCGACGGAGCCCAGAAGCCAATCTATTATACCAGCAAGTACTCCATGACGCTGAGACCAGGTATTCAAAAACCGAGAAGATTATCTTCGCCTTGGTGGTCTCTACTCAGCGCCTTCGGCCTTACTTTCAAGCCCATCCCATCGTGGTGCTTACGGACCAGCCCCTGCGAGCTATCCTGTCTCGCCCCGACACCTCCGGCCGGCTGGCTAAATGGGCCATCAAGCTAAGCGAGTTCGACCTGTCCATCCGGCCAAGATCAGCCATGAAGTCCCAGGTGTTGGCGGATTTCCTAGTCGAGTGCTCCTGGACCGAGAAGGACGTGGAGGAGGCGCGACCGGAGGAGCCTGTGGACTCTCCCTCATCTGAGGAGGCGGAGGACTGGATCCTGCATGTAGATGGAGCGGCAAACTCTCAAGGGAGCGGAGCCGGACTCATTCTCGCGAGCCCGGAGGGAGACGTGGTGGAGTATGCTCTCAGATTCCAGTTCCCAGCGACCAATAATCAGGCGGAGTACGAAGCCCTGCTGGCGGGGATGAGATTAGCTGAGGAGCTGGCGCGGGCGCTTGAGGGCCTTCACGGACTCTCAACTCATTTCTGGACAAATCACCGGGAGTACGAGGCTAGGGACCCAACCATGTCCCGCTACTTGAGCAAGGTGCAGTCCCAGGCGTCTCATTTTTCTTACTTCCGTGTCAGCTATATCCCCAGGGCGGAGAATGCCAGGGCTGACGCGCTGTCCCGTTTGGCCACTTCGGTCGACGGGACGTTGGGAAGAACATACGTGGAGCACCTACAAGTCCCAAGCATTGAGGCCGCGGATGAAGCATTGCCAGTGGAGCAGGAGCCCTCCTGGATGGACGCCTACATCCGGTACTTGACTGACGGTACTCTCCCGGAGGACCCCGCTGAGGCCAAGCTGCTCAGGCGAAGGGCCCCGAGATTCTTGATGATGGACGGGAAGCTTTATCGGAGATCCTTCTCATACCCGTCCTCAGGTGTGTGGGGCCAGCTGAATCAGATTATATCCTCAGGGAGATCCACGAAGGCGTATGCGGGAGTCACCTGGGGGGCAGAGCCCTAGCTACAAGGCCCTGCGCCAAGGGTACTTTGGCTGACAATGAAGGAGGACGCGGCCGAGCTTGTCAAGAAGTGTGATAGCTGCCAACGTCATGCCAATATCCAGCGACAGCCGACGTCTCACCTGACCCCCTTGGTGGCACCTTGGCCCTTCGCCCAGTGGGGCATGGATATCTTGGGTCCATTTCCCCCGGCTTCCGGGCAGCGGAAGTTCCTCTTGGTGGCGGTGGATCACTTCACCAAGTGGGTTGAAGCTGAGGCTCTGGCCAAGATTACCGAGAGCAAAGTGAGATCTTTCTTCTGGAAGTCAATCATATGTCGGTTCGGGCTGCCGCGCACACTAGTCACTGATAATGGCCGGCAGTTTGACAATGCGCCTTTCCGGGAGTTCTGCTCCGAGCTGGGTATCTGTCAGAGGTTCACTTCCGTCGGGCATCCTCAAACCAACGGGGCAGCTGAAGTGACTAACCGGATCATCCTCCAGGGACTGAGATCTCGACTGGATGGCTGCAAGGGACGATGGGTGGAGGAGCTCCCCAACGTGCTATGGGCCTATCATACAACGCCGCGAGCCCCCACCGGCGAAACGCCGTTCAGCTTAGTCTTTGGCTCTGAAGCTGTTATTCCTGTGGAGATCGGTGCACCCAGCCCCGGGTGGAAGCTACAGTGAGGAAGGTAACCCTGACCAACTGCGAGCCAACCTCGACCTGGTGGAGGAGGTGCGAGACAGGCGCGGCTTCGAATGGCAGCCTACCGGCAACGGGCCGCAAATACTACAACGCTCGCGTGCGCCCCCGGACGTTCCTACCAGGAGATCTAGTCCTTCGACGGGCTGAGGTCTCAAAGCCAACTGAGGGAGGCAAGCTAGCCCCTAACTGGGAGGGACCTTACCGGATCACCGAGACGCTCCGCCACGGAGCTTATAAAATTGAAGAACTCGATGGGACGCCACTCCCTAGGACGTGGAATGCGGATAACCTCCGCCGGTATTATCAGTAATGTATTCCTCCTTTCATGTTAAGTATCATCCTGTATTTGCTTGGGTTTTCACCCCTTGTTCAATATTAACAGATTCAATTTTAGCTAAAATCTTCACAAAAGCCCGACCCCGTCGGCACCAAAGCCCTGCACCAGCCAGGCATGGCCCAGTGTACCACTGGCAGAGCGTGTGCCACTGGCTCTCAACAACAAAAGCCCGACCCCGTCGGCACTCAAAGCCCTGCACTAGCCAGGCACAAAGCCCAGTGTACCACTGGCAGCAGTGTGCCACTGGCTCTCAACAACAAAAGCCCGGCCCCGTCGGCACTCAAAGCCCTGCACTAGCCAGGCACAAAGCCCAGTGTACCACTGGCAGAGCAGTGTGCCACTGGCTCTCAACAACAAAAGCCCGGCGCCCGTCGGCACTCAAAGCCCTGCACTAGCCAGGCACAAAGCCCAGTGTACCACTGGCAGAGCAGTGTGCCACTGGCTCTCAACAACAAAAGCCCGGCGCCCCGTCGGCACCAAAGCCCTGCACTAGCCAGGCACAAAGCCCAGTGTACCACTGGCAGAGCAGTGTGCCACTGGCTCTCAACAACAAAAGCCCGGCGCCCGTCGGCACTCAAAGCCCTGCACTAGCCAGGCACAAAGCCCAGTGTACCACTGGCAGAGCAGTGTGCCACTGGCTCTCAACAACAAAAGCCCGGCACCCGTCGGCACTCAAAGCCCTGCACTAGCCAGGCACAAAGCCCAGTGTACCACTGGCAGAGCAGTGTGCCACTGGCTCTCAACAACAAAAGCCCGACCCCGTCGGCACCAAAGCCCTGCACTAGCCAGGCACAAAGCCCAGTGTACCACTGGCAGAGCAGTGTGCCACTGGCTCTCAACAACAAAAGCCCGGCACCCCGTCGGCACTCAAAGCCCTGCACTAGCCAGGCACAAAGCCCAGTGTACCACTGGCAGAGCAGTGTACCACTGGCTCTCAACAACAAAAGCCCGGCACCCGTCGGCACCAAAGCCCTGCACTAGCCAGGCACAAGCCCAGTGTACCACTGGCAGAGCAGTGTACCACTGGCTCTCAACAACAAAAGCCCGACCCCGTCGGCACTAAAGCCCTGCACTAGCCAGGCACAAAGCCCAGTGTACCGCTGGCAGAGCGGTGCACCACCGGCTCTCCACAACAAAGGCCCGACACCCGACAGCACAAAGTCCCCGGTCAGATAAAAGCCGATCCCCATAGGCATCAAAGCCACGCGCCTATTTAGTACAAGGTCCGATACTTGACAGGGCGTTGCCCGATAGCCTCGAGGAGCCTGTCTACCTAACCTCTGACTGCGGCGTTTCCGCTCCAAAAATTTACCCTCCCTGGTCCTAACTTTCGGGTCTAAACAGCTGGGGCGGAATAGCTTGAGTTGAGAGTTGTCCCCGGAACTACAGAACTAATGGGGTCAAGGCTACGTGTTGTCAATTGATGAAGTCCATGACAATCAGAATCATCTTGAAGAGTATTTTCATTAATTGAAAGGGACTACAAAATGCCGACGTAGTCGGGCTTGCAAAAAAAAAAGAAAAGAAAGAGCAAAATAACAAGTGCGAGCTCACGGCTCTGCCGGTGCGGGCTCATCATCAGAAGGGGCCAAGTCTGACAACCGCTCCAGCTCAACCTCCAGGGCCCGGGGGAAGTTCAGGTCCTGGCCACCTTCTCCTTGCCGTGCTGGAACCCGTCGAGGAATACAGCGCCGAGGCTTCGGCCAGGTCGTCTGTGAAACGCCCAGACGCCTTGTATTCCTCTATGAGCCCAGCGGCTCGGGCTTTCTCTGCAGCAAGGGCTTCCGTTGCAACCCTTTCGGCCTCCCGGGCGCGGCTCACCTCCTCTTCGACCGGCAGACTTCCTCCTTCGCCGCTCGCCTCTTCTGCGCCGCGCCGCTCGATTTTCGGCCTCCCGGAGGGCTGAGGTTAACTCAGAGATATGCATGTCCCTGGCCATGACAGCGCTCTCAGCCTCCGTCATTTGGAGGAGCGCTGCGCGCGCACGGTTGGCCTCAATCTCCGCCCGGCTCTGGCGGCCTTCACCTCGCTCGCACAGGCGTTCCTGGCCGACTCCAGCGCCTTCTCGCCGCCTCCGCACGGCGCTGGCCTCCTCAACCTCTTTCTGCGTCTCCCGCAGAAGGACCTTTCCCCCGTGAATTACCTCCCTGGCGGCCTTCAGGGAGTGCGCGATCTGCACGCGTAAGCCCCAGGTCAGCTGAAAAAAGGATAAAAAGGTAAAGGGCAAGAAGATCGCTTACCCTGACGACGGCGGCATAGGAGTCCCGGAAGAACGCGCCGCTTTCTGATGACTGAGGTCCTCCAGGATCCTAGGATCAAAGACGGGCCCAGGACTCGCTCAGCCCAGCGACCGTCATCAGGGAGTCTCGGGGTGGCCCGGGCTCGCCCCGCCTCCTCCGCCATCTCAGCTGTCCCCGGTTCTGTGCGTGGGCCACTCCTGGGCGACCCCTCGGGGGTGGACTCGCGGGGCCAGATGGTCCCTCACCCCAGTCCCTGGTGGCATCCGCGGGGTCGATCCCCCGGAGCCGGGAGCTCTTCGGTCGATATGGGCCCCCCCGCGGCTGGCTCTTCAACGGCGGCTCCCGCGGTTGTCCCCACCTCTGGTGGAGTGTCGGCCGTGAGGTCGACCTCCGGAACAGCCGGGACATTTTGCGGAGCCGGGGTGGGAGACTTGGGCCGGTGGGGAGGCCCGAGCCATCGGACGCTTCGGGGCTGGGGCCTGCTGACCCCTGGATGGTCCTTCCCGGGCCCTCTTCTTGGAGGCAGCTCTCAACAGTTTTGCCGCCGGTATCTTCATGGCTGCATGGCATCAGTTGGGTTTTCAGAAATAAAAAAAAAAAAAAAAAAAGAAGAAGAGAGGGGCAAAGGAGCGAATTTTTGGCTAAGGGTGGAGAAGGCTTACCCCGGTGGGAGATGAGGCCCGCCGACTCCAGGTTGTCCTCCGATAGCAGCAGGGTGTATCGGGGGATCTCGGTGGCCAGCAATAGCCCCAGCGCCTCCCGGTCCCCAGGCTGGATGGCGACGGCGTTCCCCCGGAGGTCGGGGTCTCCCCACCGGGGCCGACTTGGTCGACATTTGCAAAAAAGAAACGGGGTTTCCACCCTTGATCGAAGAAGGAAGAAGGAGTTTTAGGACCCGATTGGGTCGGGGCTGAAATAGCCACCAACCCTTTTGGGCCCGAAGGGAATAGAAAGATCGGAACAAGCTGATTCGGGGGGTGATACCTAGGATGGCAAAGGATGACGAAGGCGCTAATGACACGATAAGAGTTCGGAACTAATTGGGAGGGGGTCAAGGAATAGAAGTCAAGGAGGTTGACGAAAAAAGGGGGAAAGGGAGGGCGGAGACCTGCCTTTAGGCAGATCTCGTAGAGAGCCACCCGACCGGGTCGGGAGGAGATGACCCGTCGTCGGGAGTTGGCAGGAATAAGCTCAACCTCCCGGGGGACCCGATAACGGGCCCGGATCTTTCCAAATCCAGCCGCGTCATCGTGGAGGCCGTCCCCTCTGGGGACCCCTCCGCCCTCGAGGAGGCGCCGGCCTCCGACCGGCGGCCCCTCGATGGGGCTCCACCGGTGACCCGTCGCCGGGCCAGAGGGACGCGGTCCTCTGAATCAGAGGACCACTCAATCGAAGGGAGGGGAAGGAGAGGTACGACACCTCTCGGAGAAGGACGGTTCTCAGAACCGTCCTCCGAGGTCCAAGAAGGGGAACTCATGAGCAAAGAGACAAGTCTAGGATGGGGAAGAGCTGACCTGGAAGGGAGAAAACCAGACGCAGGCCCGCAGGTTGCAGGAGAAGTTGGAGTGTAGGGCAGAAGAAGACGATGACAAAGGCGGTATGGCGTCAGTTCAACCCCCCACTTAGCTTTATCGGGTTTTCAAATCATCCCGCCATGTCTCGTCGGCCACATGGCCCCTTGCCATAGGCTGGCTCGCCTCGAGGGACGCCCCAGCGCGTGGTGCGCGCGCCCCGGCCAGTGGTGGGACCCCGCTGACGTCGCCGTAATGAAAGGAAATGATGATGCGGCTTTTTGCGCAAACTTCGAAGAGCCAGTCTCACTCTCGAGGGCGATCGTGGCGGCACAGTGTACGGAGGGCCGCCTCCTTACATTCCCCGTACCGTCCGCATAAAAGATAAGGACGGGGATCAGCCACGTGGAGAACACCCCTTGCGCCTCAGCGGTGGGACCCGCTTCGCCCCAGGGGAGGGGGCATCTGATATGACTGATCCCGCATCGTCAGAATAAAGGTAACGGCGACTGCTGACCCCGAGACCCCCACCGGTCTCGGGGTGCACCGGCATTTTCCCACCCCCGGGACCCCTCCGGTCCCGGGGTGGGGTCATCATTTCTTGACCCCGAGACCCCCACCGGTCTCGGGGTGCACCAGCGTTTCCCCACCCCCGGGACCCCCTCCGGTCCCGGGGTGGGGTCATCATTTCTTGACCCCGAGACCCCCACCGGTCTCGGGGTGCACCGGCATTTCCCCACCCCGGGACCCCCTCCGGTCTGGGGTCATCATTTCTTGACCCCGAGACCCCCACCGGTCTCGGGGTGCACCGGCATTTCCCCACCCTGGGACCCCCTCCGGTCCCGGGTGGGGTCATCATTTCTTGACCCCGAGACCCCCACCAGTCTCGGGGTGCACCGGCATTTCCCCACCCCCGGGACCCCCTCCGGTCCCGGGTGGGGTCATCATTTCTTGACCCCGAGACCCCCAACGGTCTCGGGGTGCATCGGCATTTCCCCACCCGCACCCAGCATTTCCCCACCCCCGGGACTCCCTCCGGTCCCGGGGTGGGGTCATCATTTCTTGACCCCGAGACCCCCACCGGTCTCGGGGTGCACCGGCATTTCCCCACCCCCGGGACCCCCCGGTCTCGGGGTGGGGTCATCATTTCTCGACCCCGAGACCCCCACCGGTCTCGGGGTGCACCGGCATTTCCCCACCTCCGGGACCCCTTCCGGTCCCAGGGTGGGGTCATCATTTCTCGACCCCGAGACCCCCACCGGTCTCGGGGTGCACCCGCATTCTTCACCCCCGGGACCCCTCCGGTCCCGGGGTGGGGTCATCATTTCTTGACCTCGAGACCCCCACCGGTCTCGGGGTGCACCGGCATTTCCCCACCCCCGGGACCCCTCCGGTCCCAGGGTGGGGTCATCATTTCTTGACCCCGAGACCCCCACCGGTCTCGGGGTGCACCCGCATTTCCCCACCCCCGGGACCCCCTCCGGTCCCGGGGTGGGGTCATCATTTCTTGACCCCGAGACCCCACCGGTCTCGGGGTGCACCCGCATTTCCTCACTCCTGGGAACCCCTCCGGTCCGGGGTGGGGTCATCATTTCTCGACCTCGAGACCCCCACCGGTCTCGGGGTGCACCGGCATTTTCCCACCCCCGGGACCCCCTCCGGTCCTGGGGTGGGGTCATCATTTCTTGACCCCGAGACCCCCACCGGTCTCGGGGTGCACCGGCATTTCCCCACCCCGGGATCACCTCCGGTCCCGGGGTGGGGTCATCATTTATTGACCCCGAGACCTCCACCGGTCTCGGGGTGCACCCGCATTTCCCCACCCCCGGGACCCCCTCCGGTCCCGGGGTGGGTCATCATTTCTTGACCCCGAAACCCCCACCGGTCTCGGGGTGCACCGGCATTCCCCACCCCTGGGACCCCCTCCAGTCCCGGGGTGGGGTCATCATTTCTTGACCCCGAGACCCCCACCGGTCTCGGGGTGCACCGGCATTTCCCCACCCTCGGGACCCCCTCCGGTCCCGGGGTGGGGTCATCATTTTTTGACCCCGAGACCCCCACTGGTCTCAGGGTGCACCGGCATTTCCCCACCCCCGGGATCCCTCCGGTCCCGCGATGGGGTCATCATTTCTTGACCCCGAGACCCCCACCGGTCTTGGGGTGCACCGGCATTTCCCCACCCCGGGACCCCCTCCGGTCTCGGGGTGGGGTTATGATTTCTTGACCCCGAGACCCCCACCGGCCTCGGGGTGCATCGGCATTTCTCCACCCCCGGGACCCCCTCCGGTCCCGGGGTGGGGTCATCATTACTTGACCCGAGACCCCCACCGGTCTCGGGGTGCGACGGCATTCCCCCACCCCTGGGCCCCTTTCGGTCTCAGGGTGGGGGTCATCAGCGATTGGCATGCAGCTCAACCGTCAAGGAAAATGACAACTCCAGGTCGCACGGTGCACCCACGTGATTCTCAGTACGCCCGTGATTGCGCCCCGTTACGGAGGGCCATACCTCATAACGGCGTATGGTGCATTGCATGTCCCTGTGCATGGCCATGCCTCGCTACGGCGTACGATTCGCTACCACTTGCAACTGTGCTCGGTCATATCAGCCGATGGCGCGCACTAAATGCCTTCGCAGCTGTTGGACACGTATGATATCACGTCAGCAAGCAGTACGGGATGTCTCCGGCATGCGTAGCGATGGTACGGTGGTGATCTCCCGAAACAGTAAAATAGGGTATTCGGACAGGTATAAAAGCACGTGCTCGCGCTGTAAGTAAGAATCTGAACTCTGGTTTTTCTGAGCTTTCTTCCTCCCAGCAAAACCCTAATCGCCTCAGCTCTTCTTCGCTGAGCGGTTCTCTGTCTGACCCCAAATGCCTGACTTGATCGTCGGAGGGTCCCCACCGGTATCGCTGGTCTCCGGAGACTTTCTTGCAGAACCCCGAGAAGAAGAACGTCCGTCTTCCCCGACGTTTGAGGAAGGTGACTTGGTGTCATCAGTATATATTGACAAGAATATTTAAATATTTTTTTGCATCTATTAAAATAATATTATATTTGCAGTTATTATAATGATAATAGATTATCTGTAAATAATAAAGAAAAGCTTTTCTATGAATTGCATAAAAAAATATATAGATAAAAATATGATTTTTGAAACCAAACTAGTTATAAACCTTCATAGATATATAAATTCAGCTTGACAATAAGTTTATAACTTCGTAGGTATATAAGTTCACTGGACATTGAATTTTTAAGATGTATGTATTTTTCAGAACAAAATGAATTATCATCTCATAGAACGTTTAGTTTCCTTTTCCTTTAATTTGGTTTATATTCTTTATTTTTGCTATTATACATCTATTATTTCTTTGAATACTATGACTTTGTGGATATTTTTTCTTTAGAATTAGTAATGACTATAAAAAATATATAATATAAATAGTATATTATATTATTAAGTTTATAGTCATTGTTGCTATGGCTCTGAAGTTTTTAAATATTATAATATATTATAGGTTAAACTATAATATTAATTCTCGAACTTAGAGGGTCATATCACTTTAATCCTTGAACTTCAAAAAGTTACAAAAATGATCTTAATTTTTTTTATTTCACTTTGATCCCTACCATTAGACAGAAGAGACGTCGTTTGATTTTATCCCACTCAGATGGCAATATCAAATTTTAAACCCTTATCAAGCTATTAACCCATTAACCTAATATCCAATAATTCTTTTAAAAATAACCTCATTCCTCTTCCCTTCCATGGTGTCCCTTCTCGTTCCCCCCCCCCCCCCCCCCCACACACACCCTCTTCCCTTCTCATTCACCCTCTTCAATAATTCTTAAAATCAGATAATCTGAATCTTCTCAAAAAGAAAAATAAATTTGTTATTGAATTTGAAAAGATAAAGCAAGTTTTAGAAAAAAAGAAAAATGCAATTTCTGCTAAAAATCTAAATTTGAAAACAAACTTGAAAATAATAAGAATATAGTTGACAGATTTACTTATAGCTCAGAAAGACTGAATTTACTTTTGAATAATCAAAAACACTATAAGAAAATACTGAAATAGCAACGCAAATTTAGCGACGCAATTATGCATCGCTAAATTGCGTCCACTTTGCGACGCCTCTGTAACAACAAAATATTGCGACGCAATTAGCGACGCATTAGCGACTCAATAAACCAGAAAATCAAAAAAAATTAATTTTTTATTTAGCGACGCAAATAATGCATCGCAATATTTTTAAATTAATTTTTTATAAATATAAATATCAGAAAAAAATATTGCGACACAACTCAGTGTGTCGCAATGTTTTTAAAAGAATTAAATATATTAAATAGCGATGCATTAGCGATGCAATAAATCAAAAAATTAGAAAATTATTTTTAATTTAGCGACGCACCAATTGCATCGCAAATAATTTAAATAAAATTTAATTTTATAAATTATAAATATTAGAAAAAAATATTGCGACGCAACTCAGTGCATTGCAATGTTTTTAAAAAAATTAAATATATTAAATAGCAACGCATTAGCGATGTAATAAACTAAAAAATTAGAAAAATTATTTTTAATTTAGCGACGCACCAATTGCGTCGCAAATAATTTAAATGAAATTAAATTTTATAAATTATAAATATTAGAAAAAATATTACGACGCAACTCAGTGCATCGCAATGTTTTTAAAAAATTAAATATATTAAATAGCGACGCATTAGCGATGCAATAAACCAGAAAATTAGAAAAATTATTTTTAATTTAGCGACGCACCAATTGCATCGCAAATAATTTAAATAAAATTAAATTTTATAAAGTATAAATTAAAAAAATTTGCGATGCAACTCAGTGCGTCGCAATGTTTTTTTTTAAAAATAAATATATTAAATAGCGACGCAATAAACCAAAAATTAGAAAAATTATTTTTAATTTAGTGACGCACCAATTGCATCGCAAATACTTTAAATAAAATTAATTTTTATAAAGTATAAATATGAGAAAAAATAATTGCGACACAACACAGTGCGTCGCAATATTTTTAAAAAATTAATTATGTTAAATAACGACGCTATTAACCAAAAAATTAGGAAAATTATGTTTTAATTTAGCGATGCACTTGTTGCATCGTAATTATTATAATAAAATTAATTTTTATATAATATAATTATCATATTAAAAAAATACGACGCAACCCTTTTCATCGCAATGTTTTTAAAAAAATTAATTATGTTAAATAGCGATCGGTCCAAAATTGATCGTGGCCGATCGGAATTAGGGCTTGGATCGATCGCAACCGTCGGATCGTCACCTATCGGACCGATCGCCACGGTCCGAGATCGGTCGTGACCGATCGGGATCATGGCTTTGATCGATCGCAAACCGTCAGATCGTCGGCGATTGGATAGATCGCCACGGTCCGAGATCGGTCATGGCCGATCGGGATCAGGGCTTGGATCGATCGTAACCATCGGATCGTCAGTGATCTCGGACCGATCGCAACGGTCCGGGATTGGTCATGGCCGATCAGGATTAGGGCTTGGATCGATCGCAACCGTCGGATCGTCAGCGATCTCGGACCGATTGCATCTGTCTAGGATCGGTCATGGTCGATCGGGATCAGGGCTTGGATCGATCGCAACCGTCGGATCGTCACCGATCGGACCGATCGCCATGGTCCGAGATCGGTCGTGGCCGATCGGGATCATGGCTTCGATCGATCGCAACCGTCGGATCGTCGACGATCTCGGACAGATTGCAACGGTCCGAGATCGGTTGTGGCCGATCGGGACACGGCTTGGATCGATCGCAACCGTCGGATTGTCGCCTATCGGATCGATCGCGACGGTCCGAGATTGTTCATCACCGACCGGGATCGATCAGGGCTTGGATCGATGGCAAACCGTCTAATCAACGCCGATCGATCCGATCGCCACGGTCCGAGATCGGTCATGGCTGATCGGGATCAGGGCTTGGATCGATCGCAATCGTCGGAAATAATTTCATAATTTAAAGACACGAGTCGAGAAGCTTCGCTCCCAGGCATCGCAGGTCGACTCTACTGATGGGGAGACGCCCGTTGAACTCTCAGCAAAGGAGAGTCGGCGTGTATTTTGGAGGCTATTGGTGCCCAGCCGCGAGACCGCAAGGTCTATGGTCTGGGCACTAGAGCTTCTACATATTTTCCCCATCATGCCTCTAGCTCGCGAGTTTCTGGTGATCTTCCTCTCGAGCGTTTAGACGACCTTCGGAGATCTATTGCAGAGGAGGTTCAGCAGGAGGTCGAGCAGGATTTCGAGGATCATATGTGAGGCCGGGATCAGGAGATTGTAGACATGCGAGATGAGATGCATTATTTGCAGGATATGGTTAGCCGCTTGTCGCAGAGTTTCCAGCCTCCACGTGATCGCTCAGATTCTTGATGTATTTTTTTCTTTTTTTATGTTGTAGATGAAAACTTCAAAATTTTAATATATGAATTATTTTTGGAAATTGAATGATTATTGTTTGGATCAATATGAGTGAAGAATGTTTCGATCAATATTTAAATGTAACGAAATTGTATTAACCGTTTTAATTTTAAATTTTTATTTTTTTTTAAAAAATATTTATTTAGCGACGCATTAGCGACTGCAATTGCATCGCTAATATTTTCAAAATATATTATTAAATATTGCGACGCAATGACCTGGCGTCGCAATAATTTAAAAAAAATTTAATAGCGACGCAACATCAATCTCGGCGAGAAGGTCATCAATCTCAGCCAGAAGGAAAGCTTCGTTCGGCACTCCAGTGTGCCTAAAGGCCCCCTCGACAAGATCCTCCGGATCGTTCCCCTCCGCCGAGGAACTCTCTTGGAACACAGACCGCATCAAAGCGGAGAACATGGCACTCACCTCCGGATCGCGTGAGTGAAAATCTACACTCAAGGAGCCAACTTGGGAACCCGCGGCCCCTGAGGCCCTCGTTCGGCCAACCTCCTCCACCAAAGCCCTCATTTGAGAGGCTTCAGGCATCTCGGCTCCGGCAAGGGGAGCCCCAGCCCGGACGTCCCTTTCGCTCAGCGGCTCCCCTCCTTCTCCTTCTCCTTCTTCTTCTTCTTCTGCTTCTTCGGACGTTTCTCTGCCCCGGCAGACTCCTCTTGGACCTCAGTTTCTCTCGGGGCCTCTGGCGCCTCAGCAGAAGGCCTTTTGCCGGAAGACGCCCCGCGAGCTTCGGTCGCTGGTTCGACTGGTTCCGTTGCCCCTTCATCCTCCGCCGATTCTCCCACAGGCAACCTGGGCTGAACTTCGGTGACTACGATTGCTTCTCCCACCTCGATTGAAGCGGAGACCATTCACGCCTCCGCCTGCAACTTCTTCGGACCACCGGCCTCCAATGAGGGGGACCGAGCAACCCCGACCATGGGGGTCTCCGAGTGAACTGATGTCGCTCCCTCGCCATCAACTGACAAAAACGCTAACAGGTGGGGAGGAAATTTTGGCAGCCTCCTCCGAAACCCCCGCGGTGTCCTGATCTCTCCCCGCTGACAGACCTTCCTCCGCCACCAAAGGACCGTGTGCCGCCGGAACCGCGATACTTTCATCCCGCAGCGACGATGAATGGCGGTCATCACCATCTCTCCTAGTCCCCCCAGAGTGGGGACCGGAAGGGCGAGGCCTTTTCTCAGCCCTATGCTTACTACTGGAGCCAGACCTCCTGCGACGCTTGCCCAATTCCTCTCTCACCTGATCTACGAATGCCGACCTTTCGGCTGCAGGAGCAATGCGACTCGCTCGTTAGCTCGCAGAAAAATCGAAGCTAAAATCACATTAACCTATTGGCTACAAAATAATGCTTACCGCGAGGATCCATGGGACTCAATCCAGCCGCAAAGAGAGCGTCCTCTGATAGAAGGGCGCTGGCTGGAAGCACTCGACTGTTGCGTAATACGATCAAATCCCTCTTCTCCTGCTTGGATAAACTCTGGATGCACCTCTGGATCCTTTACATATCGCCCCCACACCCGGGGAAATCTGCGCCAATATTCCCTTCGACTATAAAGAATCGCGATTTCCACTCTTTTATCGATGATGGATTGTCTGAAATCATCTTGAAGGACCTCCGAGGACCAATGTAGGGCCACTCGGAAGCCCTCCCAGAAACCAAATTATAACACACCCTGAACATTGGGAGAGTCGCGGTTACCCCAACGCGGCTGCATAGCGAGATGAATCCAATAAGGTTGCGCCAGCTATTAGGAGCCACCATGGTGAAGCATATGTTGTAGAACCTCATCACCTCCCGCACCAACGGATGAAGAGGAAACTTGAGGCCTACCCTCAAACTTTCCTCATAACAGAATGCTTCGTCCCCTAATTCGAATGTCACCCTGTCGTCAGCCATCGGTAGCAACAGGGTAACATCCTGAGGAATCTTGTATAGGCGACGTATCCGTTCCAGATCCGCCAGAGTCACCTCCGAAGCCTGATCATGGGACTCACCATGCTTTCGATCAAAAGATGCGCTGAACGAGGTCGCAAAGGAAATAGAAGAACAAAATCTTTCGAGGGAAAAAATGAAAGAGCTCTGCGAATGGGGAGGGTGCAGCTTCAACTCCGTTTTCTCCAAAATAAACCGCCTTAGGGAGAAGATAAGGCGTCTCAACCAAGACGTTCGGAACTGCCGCTGCAGGCACCGTGAAGATCGAGATTTCATGCGTGATGCTTCCCCAACCGTCGCCTTCGCTCCTAAGAAACGATGGATCCACCTCGAGAAGGCAAGACGGCCATGCAACATTAATTAGGGCATCATTGCGTGGGCTGTCAAATCCACATCCCCCGTTCGGATCACGCCACCTAGGTCTGTACTCCTTATGCCCGAACCTACGCTTCGAAATAGGAAGTGGGGGGCATGTGTTGAGGGATAAAATTGCCATTGCGTTGATAACCGTGCGAAGGGGCTAAGATCAGCCCTGGCCCCCACCTGCTACACTGCGCCCACAAAGAACGAGCTAACTAGTATGATTCGACGGATCGAGCAACCCATAGCTCGGTTTCCCCGAGCAATCCGTAGCTCGATTTCCCTGAGCAACCCATAGCTCGGTTTCCCCGAGCGATCCATAGCTCGGGCAACCCATAGCTCGGCTTCTCCAAGCAACCCATAGCTCGGTTTCCCCAAGCAACCCATAGCTCGGTTTCTCCGAGCGATCCATAGCTCAGCTTCTCTGAGCAACCCATAGCTTGGTTTCCCTGAGCGATCCATAGCTCGGTTTCCCCGAGCGATCCATAGCTCGGCTCCCCCGAGCAATCCATGGCTCGGCTTCCCCGAGCAATCCATCGCTTCGCTCCCCCGAGCAATCCATGGCTCAGCTTCCCCGAGCAATCCATAGCTCGACATGCACCTCCGCGGAATGAAACTGTTCTCACGACCGGCTTATTTCTTTTGTCATATCTCAGCCGCCCTCGTGCCTCTGCTGCTCGAGCCGTGCTTACGCCCCAGCAGCGTGAACTATCTGTGCACTTCGACCGTCAAGGCCAGGTCACCCCTCGACCGTCTGAACCAAGCCTTTCCGCGCCCCCGCGGAACCTGGCGCGGAGAGCCCAAGTCTAGTGTAACAGAATTCCAAACGATGAATCATACCGAGGTGTGGCCTAGGATCTACAATAAAGGCCTAGGACCTACGCAGTCATCGGATCTCGGGCCATCAGAGAGCTCTCCCAGCCGTCGATCCTTCAACGGACAAGATACGGATCTCACCAGCCTCACAACAGCTTGATTCGAATCATCTCCGTATCCCAACAACCTTCGAACATTCCAAAAGGCGCTCAAGATTCAGGTGATTGCTTATAAATAGGACACTTCCAGATTCTCTCAGGTACGCGCAAGCTTCCGTACACAACTCTTGGCTCAGTCTCAGCATCACTCTCTCTTCACTGCTCCCCCTTTCTTCTTTCCGCCATTGGCGCTCCGCACGAGCTCCCGATAGGCCACCCCTGGAGGGACTCCCCAGAGAGATCATTCTCCTCATTTTGTTGATCGCTGATCCCCATTCACTTGAGCGTTGGAAGGTCTTCCGCAGAGGGCCACCCTCAACGCCTTTCGCATGAGGACTTCTTTGCATGTCCGTCCAGAAGGAAGTCTGATCAGAAGACCGATCGTGCTCGAGTCAAAGGATAAATTCTGACGGCAACAAAGCACAAAGTCAGAATTACAGCCGTCCCTCTCGTGGCAACGTCCTCCAACCACAACCACTAACGTTTTGGTCCTCCGATTCCTCCCCAGCGCGGCATAATTGTATGCTTCTGCCGCCAAGAACCGCCGTGACGGCGATGGGGGATAACGGCAACTTCCGAAAGTGATGGACCTCTCAATCGAGTCCATTTGAGTTTGGACCTCCGTACACTTACCTTTGTATGGATTAACGACTCTCTTTTCGTTTCAGTAGAAATTTTTTAATCTCTCGGGAAAAAGTTTGTGCTAGCATATTAATTAAAGCTATTTTCATGTCTTCTATCATCGGCAACCGTGAAGGGTGGAAGTCGAACATTCTTCGAGCACAAGGTCGGAATTAAAACCCTCCCTCTCATGGCAACGTCTTCCAACCACAACCACTAAATGTTTTGGTCCTCCGATTCCTCCCCAACACGGCACATTTGTGCGCTTCTGCCGCCAAGAACCGCCATGACAGCGATGGGGGATGACGGCAACTTCCGAAAGAGATGGACCTCTCAATCGAATCCATTGGAGCATACGCAAACGAATGAGTTTGGACCTCCTGTACACTTCTCAGTATGGATAATCGACTCTCTTTTTCTCTCAGTAGATTTTTTTTTTTTTTTTTTTGGACCTCTCGAGGAAAAGCTTATGCTAGCATATTAATTAAAGCCATTTTCATGTCTTCCATTATAGGCAACAGTGAAGGCTGGAACCTTCTTCGAGCACAAGGTCAGAATTAAAGCCCTCCCACTCATGGCAATGTCTCCCAGCCGGAACCACTCAACGTTTTGGCCCTCCGATTCCTCCCCAACACGGCACATTTGTACCCTTCTGTCGCCAAGAACCGCCGTGACAGCGATGGAGGGATGACGGCAACTGTAATACCCGGTTCAAACGAATCAGGCTTGGTTCAGATAAACCAGGCTTGGTTCAGATGAACCAAGCTTCAGACTGTTGGGTTCCCCAGACTGACGTTTCGCTCCAAGCGAAGCGTTTAGTCTTTCGGGAAACCCCTGATCTAAAGCGCTGCTCAGGTGATTAAATAGGAAGGAGGAGGACTCCTTCCTTCATACTGGCGCACTTCATCCATCAAGTAATCCCCTAGTCCAGAGAGAGAGAGAGAGAACGTGAGAGAGAGAGAGACAACGTGAGAGAGAGAGAGACAGAGAGACAGAGAGAGCGAGGGAGACAGAAGAAAAGAGAAACCCGGCCGATCCCTTGGTTCAGGCCTGGTGGCGTGCTCGCCGCCTCGCCGGGCCTGAGATTTGGCCGGCGACCCCGCCGGCACCGGGGGAGGTGTTCGACGGGGTGGTGGTGGAGAGAGAGAAGAGAGAGAGTGCCAATTGGCCCTTCTCTCGCGCGGTGGCGGAAGCCGTCCGGTTCGGCTTCCGCCGGTTGGTTCGGGCCCGGCGGCGTGCTCGCCGCCTCG
>UESW01004494.1:115469-152192 GCA_900491605.1 Calamus simplicifolius
CCGAGCGTCCAGTCCATCAACCTCGGGCAATCTGGATTGCAGGCTGGTGACGAAGCACTGCCGAGCTATAGTTTGGCTTCTTCGAACTACGCCAACCCCTCGCTCGGTCGGGAACTTCATAACAAGATGTGGGATGGAGACGGCGACTTTGAGGGACATCAAGCCGGGTCTTCCCAAGATCGCGTTGTACGGTGACCAGAGCTTGGTCACCAGGAAATCTGAATACACAGTGGCAACGGAAGGCCAGGTTCTTACTCGGACCATCAAGGTCACGACCCCCTCTGAGGTAATTACATCGTCGGTGAACCCCATTAGGGTGGAGTCCACCGCTCGAAGATTCTCCATGAGAAGTTTCATCTTCACAAACACATCGAGGTACAAAACGTTGACGGAGTTTCCACTATCAATGAGAATTTGGCTTACATCATAATTGTTCAAATTAAGAGATACAACTAGCGCATCATCGTGTAGGAACTGTATTCCCTGGAAGTCATCGTTGGTAAAAGAAAGCTCGTCAGTTCGTGCTTTCTTTGGCGCCGAACCTTCTTCATCATCCCTCCCGCCTGAATGATCACCGACCGCCTCAATCACATTAATGTGGCCAGCAACTGAAGGATTTGGGGGAGGAAGAAGTTGCTGCTGGGGCTCAGGCCGGCGATCGCCCCATTTCTTGGCTCGGGGGCTCCCCTGAACCGATCCAATCTACCCCGCTGGATGAGCCTTTCATCTCATTCTTTAGTTGCCAGCACTCTTGGTGTCATGGCCATGGTCACGATGGTAGCGGCAATACTTGGTGGGGTCTCTCCGGGCCGCATTTCCTCGAAGAGGAGGAGGTCAAGGGAGCTGGCACTCGATTTCCATAAGGATCTCCGCTCTTGGGGTAGTAAGCGGAGTAAATCGATTGAACCTCCTAGGCGGGCTCTGGGTGCGGTTCCTTGGCGGCGGCTGGGGAATCCTCTGGCGGCGAGGCGGGCTTGGCTGACGGGCAGGTCGGCGCTTATCTGAGCCCTTGGGCTCCTTCTTCTTCGTAAGCTCAGCTCGGGAAGCTCTCTGTGATTCTTCGACTCTTGCATATTTGTCTGCCAGAGCCATCATGTCGAGAGGTTTGGAGGGTAGCTGACCTCCAGCGCCAGGTAAAAATCACTCTCCTTCAATACTCCGCCCGTTAGGGCATACATGGCCACCTCATGATTAAGGTGGTCCACCTCTAGCATGGCCGTGTTGAAACGGCCGAGATATTTTTTCAAGGACTCCCCCTCTCTCTGCTTAACCTCAGAGAGGGAGTCGGACCTCCGTTGTGATGGCGGCTGCTGACGAACTGGCTAATGAAGAGGTGGCTCAGTTCGTCGAAGGAATTAACGGAACCTGGTTTCAAAGCATTGAACCAGGTTCGAGCAGGTCCCCTGAGGGTGGAAGGGAAAGCACGGCAGAGGATCGCATCCGATGCCCCGTGGAACATCATGATCGATCGGAAGCTGTTGAGATGATCGTCGAGGTCAGAGGAGCCATGATAAGGCTCGATAGCAGGCAGCTTGACGTGGGAGGGAATCACTTCCTCCATGATCTTCTTAGAGAAGGGGATGCCCTGCTCCGCCTTATTCTGAAGCGGATGGGCCTGCTTGGCAGCGTTTAACTCTTGGCGCATTTCCTGGAGCTGGCGGCGGATATCCCTATCAGGAAGAGTAGAAGGGGCAGAACGAGGAGGATATTGAGACGGTGTTGAATCGTGGTGAGAGAAACCAGGGAAAGGGATCGGGCCCGTCGAGATCTAGGGAGATCTCTACCGCGGACTCCTTGGGGAGCTAGCTCAGCTTCTCTAGGACGGCAAGGAGGGTCCGCGACCCCATGCGGGTCGAAAGAAGAGGTCGCTAGATGAGCGGGGGTTGCATCCTCCTCAGGGGGGTAAGGGGTAGGAGCAGCCAGACAGGGAGCTTCGGAGCGCCCCTGAATCAGGTGGGCCAGAGCCTGGACTTGCTGGACCAGTGAGGCGAACTGGTCCTAGGTCACCGAGGCCGCCAGTGGTGATGGGGTCTCAACTGACGGTGGTGGCGGCGCAACACTGCTCGCCGGATCAAGCCTTTGGGAGGTGACCTGATCTCGGGCTTCGGAGGTAACCTTTCTTCGGTTGGCCATGGGAGGAGTTCTCTTTCAGATTGAGATCCTTATCTCCTGGATTACAAGTTTATGGGACTTGAGGCCCTTTCTCTAGCGCCAATTTGTTGCTGCCGAAATCTTTCCTCCGACTCGGGCGCGGTCGGGCTGCAGCATGGGCTCTCCGCTTGGGTAGACCTACGAAATAGTCCTCACGCGAGAGGCATTGGGGGTGGCCCTCTGCGGAAGACCCTCCGACGCTCAAGTCAGTGGAGATCAGCAATCAACAAAAATGGGAAGAAGGCTCTCGCTGAAGAGTCCCTTCAGGGCTCAGAGCAGAGCGCTAATGGCGAAAGATAGGGCAAAATGAGAGAGAGTTCTAATGAGCAAGTGCGCGACTCTATTTGTAGAGGATCACCTGATTCCCTAGGGGTGTCATGGGTCCGAAAGTCGTTAGGGTCTGAATCCAGTTTGTTATGAGTCGATAAGATTCGTATCTTGTTGGTTAGAGGATCGACGGTTAGGAGAGCTTGTTGAGGTCTCGTGATTTGGTGAGGACATAGGCTCTAGGGCCCTAGGCCACTCTCGCGGGTCCTAGGCCACTCTCGGACATGATTTCTGTTTAAAATCTTACAAATTCGGGTTCTTCCGCATCGAATTCCGTAGAGGCATAGATATCGCTCGGGCTAGGCCGAGCGATGGGAGAGATCGGCTAGAGGGACCGAAAGATGATATAGCTCGGCTAAAGGGGCCAAGAGATGACATAGCTCGGCCGGGGCCGAGAGACGATGTAGCTCGGCCGGGGTCGAGAGAGGTGATCCGCGCCTTGGGAGTCCTTGGCTCGGCGAGGGGCTAAGACATCCCAACTTATCGAGGCTGACTTATTCCGGACGGGTGTCGCATAGTGGGTTCCTCAGGGCTAGCCCTAGCCATGTGCATGATTATTGACACACAACAATTTTTTTCCTCAACATGAAAAAAAGCAAAGAAAAGTCGGTAAGTCATGCTAAATAGCCATTGTTATGACTGTGGAGTGGTTAAATTCCAGTAACATTAATAAATAGTTGTGGATGTTTAAGGAAAGGTTTAGCACAATGGCAAGTCACATAAGTCGATGAATTATAAGTGAATTGTTTGTTTTCTGTCTTCCTGAAAACATTGAGTGGCAATTCTGGCTAAGAAATTGTTTTTACAAATATTTTCATTCATTAGGATCTAAACTGAGGCCAGAAATTCTCTTTCCTCGGTCAGTCGTCCAACATTTCATTCTTCATCCACATCAGGTTACTAAGAAGATTCCTTTACCACGCTTAGGCTTGATCCGACCGATTCTTCTTCGAGCACAAAGTCAGAATTAAAGCCCTCCCTCTCATGGCAACGTCTTCCAACCACAACCACTAACGTTTTGGTCCTCCGATTCCTCCCCAGCGCAGGCATAATTGTATCCTTCTGCCGCCAAGAACCGCGGTGACGGCGATGGGGGATAACGGCAACTTCCGAAAGTGATGGACCTCTCAATCGAGTCCATTTGAGTTTGGACCTCCATACACTTACCTTTGTATGGATTAACAACTCTCTTTTCGTTTCAGTAGAATTTTTTAATCTCTCGAGGAAAAGTTTGTGCTAGCATATTAATTAAAGCCATTTTCATGTCTTCCATCGTCGGCAACCGTGAAGGGTGGAAGTGGAGCACAAGGTCGGAATTAAAACCCTCCCTCTCATGGCAATGTCTTCCAACCACAACCACTAAACGTTTTGGTCCTCCGATTCCTCCCCAACACGGCACATTTGTGCCGTTCTGCCGCCAAGAACCGCCATGACAGCGTTGGGGGATGACGGCAACTTCCGAAAGAGATGGACCTCTCAATCGAATCCATTGGAGCATATGTCAAACGAATGAGTTTGGACCTCCTGTACACTTCTCAGTATGGATAATCGACTCTCTTTATCTTTCAGTAGATTTTTTTTTTTGACCTCTCGAGGAAAAGCTTGTACTAGCATATTAATTAAAGCCATTTTCATGTCTTCCATCATAGGCAACAGTGAAGGCTGGAACCTTCTTCGAGCACAAGGTCAGAATTAAAGCCCTCCCACTCATGGCAATGTCTCCCAGCCGCAACCACTCAACGTTTTGGCCCTCCGATTCCTCCCCAACACGGCACATTTGTACCCTTCTGTCGCCAAGAACCGCCATGACAGCGATGGGGGGATGACGGCAACTTCCGAAAGAGATGGACCTCTCAATCGAATCCATTGGAGCCTATGCCAAATGAATTGAGTTTCGACCTCCTGTATGCTACCTTAGTATGGGTTAACAACTCTCTTTTTCTCAGTAGAATTTTTTTTTAATTTCTCGAGGAAAAGTTTGTGCTAGCATATTAATTAAAACAAAGAAAAGCAGGTAAGTCATGCTAAATAGCAATTGCTATTGACCGTGGAGATCTAAAAATTTCTTGACAACCTCACATCCATGACCTCGTTAAAATGGTGATGGCCATGTTCGAGCAATGCAATTAACACACAGCTTCCTCATCTTTGCACCAACTAGCTGTCATCAGAATAATTTTTTAATCATTAGTCATAACCTTAGGCTTTGTTTGGATCTTTGGAGGGGATGAGAGGAGAGAGTAAAAAAAAGAAGAAAAAATGAAAAGAAAAAGAAGCGGAAGGAATGATTGTTTTCCTTTCTTTTGTTTGGAAAGGATAAAAGGGGAAGGAAAGATAATATTAATTATCTTGTTTGGATAGAAGGAGAAAAAAGAATGAGAAGAATTATGTGACAATTTTACCTCTCCACACTTCAATGCTCTAAGAAATTTTCAGTGCTCTCAATGGATTTTAATAAAAAATCATGTTATCACAGTTGGTTTCAATGGATTTCAACAATGATTGAAAAAGAAGATACATGAGTTGAGACTGGCCTTGAGCTCTCGCGATGTTGCCTTGATAAGTTTTGAGAACCCTAGCGCTCGCAACCGTAGGAATGATAGATAAAAAGTAGGGAATGAACCGTGGAAATGAGAGAACGAAGAGTAGGGAATGAAGGGATATTTTGATTTTTTTTAAGAAAAAAACTTAAAACATTTTTTTCTCCCACGTTACCCTTCGATTTGAGAGTTAATAAATTTATCATCGTTGAGAAAGAAATAAGGGGAACCAATTACCGCAGAAAAGAAAATGAGCAGCAACGAAGAAGATGAAGACGATGAAGACCGCTCTTCTTGCAAAAAAATTTAAGAAATTCATGCAAAGAAGGAGGCCGATTCACAAAAAAAAATCTAGTATCAAATTGGAAGAAGATAAGGAGAAAGATAAAGATCCCGTGTTATGCTATGAATGTAAAAAGCCCATACATTATAAATCTCAATATTCTCAACTCAAAAAAGGGATTTAGAAAGAAAAAGAAAGTGTATGTTGCAACATGGAGTGATAGTGATGAATCTTCATCCGAAGATGAATAACAAGAAGTTGCCAACATATGTTATATGACCAATGAAGATGAGATAAGTTCTGAAACCCCTATTTATGATTTTATTTTTGATGAACTTTATGATGCTTTCAATGAATTGCTTAGTAATTTCAAAGTTTTGAGAATAAAGAACAAAGTTTTAAAAACTAAAAATTTAAATCTTCTCAAAGAGAAAGAGGAATTTACCCTTGAATTTGAAAAGATAAAATCTGAAAAGTAAGATTTGAAAAAAAATGTGATTTCTGCTAAAAATTAGAATTTAAAAAATAAAGTAGAAAAATATAAGAATATTGTTGATAAGTTTACTTATAGCTTGAAAAGACTCAATTTGCTTTTAAATAATCAAAGAGCTATTTTTGATAAGGTTGGTTTGGATTACAAACCACATAAGAAATAACAATTTGTTAACAATTTTTTTGTTAAGAAATTGATTGAAAAAGATATTTTCTATTTTGTTGTGGTAAGAAAGGGCATAAATCCTATGTTTGCAATCATAAGATCTCTCATATAAATGCTGATTATAAAGGTAAAATGATTTAGGTTCCAAAAGGAACTATATTTGCTGCTACTAACCATGAAAGACTCAAGAAGGCTTGGGTACCTAAACATAAGATTTGATTACTTTGCAAGAGTGTCTTGCAACCAAAGGGTTAAAAAAAAATGGCATCTTGATAGTGGCTGCTCAAGATACATAATAGATGATAAAGATCAATTCATCACCCTTGAAGCTAAAAGAGGTGGAGTGGTGACCTTTGGAGATAATGGTAAAAGTCATATCATGGGTATTGGTAAAAATTTAGATCACTCCATCAACTTTTATTGAAATTTTTTATATGTTGATGGATTAAAACATAATTTAATTAACATTAGGCAACTATGTGATAAAGTTTCAAAGTTTCATTTGAAGCATCTATCTGCACGATATTTAATTCTATTGATAGTAGCATTATCTTTGTTGAAAATAGAAATGTCAATGTATACTTAATTGACTTGGATAATCTATCTACAAGTAACCATTGCCTAATTGCTGATAATATTAAGGTAAATAAGATTGGATGGTTATGGCATTGTAGATTAGGTCATGCAAGCATACACTTGATTTCAAAATTGCTTATAATAGATTTGGTTAAAGGTCTTCCAAAATTAGATTTTGAAAATAATAGAGTTTGTGATGCATGTCAATTTGAAAAATAAACTAGAAATTCCTTCAAATCTAAAAATATTGTTTCAACTACTAGGCCACTTGAGCTACTACACATGGATCTTTTTGGACCTACCAGAACCACTAGTCTAGAAAGAAAGAAATATAATCTTATGATAGTAGATGATTACTCTAGATTCACTTGGATATTATTTTTAGCTCACAAAGATGAGACTTTCTCAGTATTTCTGAAATTCTTTAAGAAAGTTACAAATGAAAGAAACACTATCATAGTCTCTCTTAGAACTGATCATGGAACTGAATTTAAAAATTATTTATTTAAAGATTTTGCATTAAAAACGATATCCATCATAATTTTTTAGCACTTAGGATACCTTAACAAAACAGGATGGTAGAAAGAAAAAATAGGACTCTAGAAGAAATGATATGTACCATGCTATATGAAAGCCAACTTCCTAAAACTTTTGGATAGAAGCTATAAACACAATATGTTACATCCTAAATAGAGCCTTGATTAGACTAATTCTTAAGAAGACACCCTATGAACTATGGCATGATAGGAAACCCAACATTAGCTACTTTCATGCATTTGGTTGTAGATGTTTTATTCATATCAATGGAAAGGATAACCTAAGAAAGTTTGATGCTAAGTCAGATGAAGATATATTCTTAGGATATTCTACATCTAGCAAGGCATATAGAGTATTTAATAAGAAATATTTAATTGTAGAAGAGTCAATTTATGTAGTGTTTGATTAGTCTTTAGCATCAAAGTCAGAAAAGAAAGATGATGGAAGATACTAATATCTTTGGAAGAGATTTTGAAAAGTTGAATGTCGATGTATCTTCAGATCATGAACCTGAAGCTAAGGATGATGATTCACCTAAGGTTGATGATTGATACTACTCATAATGATACAAATCTACCTAGAGATTGAAGATATGCTTATGGTCATCTAAAAGACCTAATCATAGGTGATCCATCTCAAGGTGTAAGAACTAGATCATCCATGAAAAATATCAATAATCATCTTGCATTTTTGTCTCATATAGAGCCCAAAATAATTGAGAAAGCTGAAAAGGATAGTTATTGAATGTTAGCTAAGCAACAAGAATTGAATCAGTTCACTAGGAATAAGGTATGGACCTTAGTTGGTAGACCCAAAAATTATCCAGTTATAGGATCCAAATGGGTATTTAGAAATAAGTTAGATAAAAATAGCATTGTTGTTAAAAATAAGGCTAGATTAGTTGCAAAGAGATATAATCAGAAAGAATGTATCAATTTTGATGAATCTTTGTATCTATTGCTAGATTAGAAGCCATAAGGTTGTTACTTGTGTTTGCATATTGCATGAACATCAATTTATTTCAAATGGATGTAAAAAGTATATTTTTAAATGGTTTTATAAATAAGAAAGTTTATGTTGAACAATCACCTAGTTTTGAGGATCATGAATTTTTAAATCATATTTTTAAACTACACAAAAACTTTATGGTTTAAAGCAGGCACCTAGAGCTTGGTATGATAGACTTAGTAAATTTTTGATTAAAAAATTTTTCTAGAGGTAATGTTGATAAAATCCTATTTTGAAAAGAAAAGAAAATGATTTATTAGTTGTACAAATTTATGTTGATAACATAGTATTTGGTGCTACTAACAATCTTCTTTATCAAGATTTTACAAAGTTAATGTAGGAAGAATTTGAAATGAGCATGATGGGAGAACTAAACTTCTTCCTTGGACTTCAAATCAAATAAGAAAGAGAGAAAAATTTCATTAATCAAATGAAATATACAAAGAAAATTCTTAAGGAGTTTGGTATAAAAGTCATCAAACCTCTTGACACACCAATGAGTCCTTCATGCAAACTCGATAAAGATGAAGATGGTAAAAAAGTAGATCAAAAGCTTTATCGAGTATGATTGGCCTTTTACTTTATTTAACAGCTAGTAGACTTGATATTATGTTTATTGTATGTTTATGAGCTAGATATCAATCTGATCCCAGAGAATCTCACTTAATTGCTATAAAAAGAACTTTTAGATACTTAAGTGGTACAAAAAATGTAGGATTATGATATTCTAGAGACTCACAATTTAATCTGATTGCATATTCTGACTTTGATTTTGCTGGTTGTAAACTAGATAGAAAAAACACAAGTGGTGCATGTCAATTCTTAGGCAGTAACTTAATCTCTTGGTTTAACAAAAAGCAAAATTTAGTTGCATTATCAACAGCTGAAGCTGAATATATTGCAGTTGAAAGTTGATGTGCTCAAATCCTTTAGATTAAGCGACAACTTGAGGATTATGGTATCACACTTGATAGGATTCCAATTAGATGTGACAACACTAGCGCTATAAATTTGATCAAGAACCCTATTCAACACTCAAGAACCAAACATATAGAGATTAGACATATTTTATTAGAGAACATGTTGCTAAAAATGATGTTTGTCTTGATTATGTATGTACTAATGAACAATTAGCTGATATATTTACAAAACCCTTAAGTGAAGAGATATTTTATTATCTTAGAGGAGAATTAGGAGTTTGTGATCCATTAGAATAGATTTGAAACATCTAAGAATGATTATATAGATTTCAATCAATTTTCTTGACAACTCGCTTATGTTTCTAAGAAAAATCATCTAGATGTTTGATTTCTTGATCCCCCATATTTTAAAAAAAATTAATCTAGAGTTTGATGCTAAGCTTGACAAGTTTCAGATTCTTTGAAACACTTATTTTTCACTGAAACTATCGTGGAGCTGACTCTATTGGAGTTGGAGTCGACTCTAATTATTTGGACTCTTTGTTTGCTCATTAGAGCTGACTCTAACTATTGCCGGAGCTGACTCTATTTCGAGTACTGACTGTTATATCGATTTAGAGCCGATACCTCGCTTTGCGGAGCCAACTCTAAATGGTCCCCAATCGATATATCTAGGGCAGAGTCAACACATTTCTAAACCAAATCAACTCCAAATCATTCCAAATTTCTCTCCACTTCTCTCAAACTTCCAAAAACCCTTGATTCTCAACCCCCCTAAGCCCAATGGCCCCCAAACACTGAGCTTCCACCATTGGAGTCACCGTCACGATCGGGAGACGGTCCATGCATCGTACGACGAGGCCACCCTCTTCAAGCTCTCCTTTAACCTCTTCCTTTGCAATTCCAAGTGCTATACCTACTCCTCCCTCGCCTCAAGTTGATTTTCTGGTTGGGAAGGCCATAACAATGGGAAGAAAGGTAGATTTTGACTTCTTTGACTCTAAAGGTTTTTATATTGGAAGGCAGTTAAAAAATATGGGTTGGAAAAGAGTTTGTTCACTCGATGTCCCCGCTTACCCTTCTTTAGTAAGAGAATTTACAACAATGTAAGTAGAGGAGACGGTGGATTGGTTAGCTATGTTAGAGGAACAAGAGTTCATATCACTTCAAAAATCTTGAAAAATCTTTTGAAAATTTCTGTTGTTGAGATGACTACCACACAACACAGTGATAGAGGTGATGCATTATCAAGAATGTTAGAAAGCAAGGTCTCTAATTTTGAGAAAATTATGGCCAATCAATTATCTTTGGAATTGAGACTGTTACACAATATTTGCAGTAGAATTTTATTTCTAAAGACTGACAGATTTGAGTATGTATCTGAATGGGATGTAGTGGTTATGGATTGTGTTATAACTGAACAACCTATAAACCTAGCTAGTATGATGATTGGGTATATGCCGAGGTTGGGAATAAGAAGAGGTCCATCCTACCTTATGAGATGGTTTTGACACTAATCTTTTGGAGCCAAGGGGTGAACATTTTGAAGAATGAGCCGCAGAAAAAGCTAAGGCATACTAACTATTATAACGTCTCCACTCTTTGCCGGATGGGCTTCAGGAAGTTAAATGATCAATGGCAGAGAAGAGGACAATCTGATGTGTCTATGCCAGTCAGAGCAGCGGAGGTTGATGATGATATTGTAGAGGAGGTCTTCGGGCCTTCAGCAGTTGGACCCTCCGCTCCCGGACCTTCTGATGCTCCATCTGGACCTAATTCTTCAGCACCTCCACCGGCAGCGACTACTACACCTTCCCCTATTTCATTTGTTTTTACTCTAGAGATGCTTTTACAAATTAAAGAAGTTATAAAATCTGCATTGGCTAAGCAAGAATCAAAGAAAATGTCAGGGATCAGCTTTGGGAATTAGGCAGTTGGTTTATATTTTGGAAGAAAAAGTTGATAAGATTGAAAGGTTAATCAGTACTTCTGCTAATGATTTGAAGATAGAATTGCAAAATATCTTTGATAAAATCAGGGAAATTGCTGATGACTCTGATATCTTCTCCGATGCCACTGCTAAACTATAAGTTAACATCGAGAAGGCAAGTTCCAAGGTTGAAGAGTTGATCAATGAATTTAACAAGACTCAAAAGGAGAGAATGTGAAAGATTTTAGAAGAATTGAAGAGACTTCTAACATTTAATTTGTAATGAGAGTTTCCTTCCCTTTTGCTGCTCAAGCCAAGCCAAGCCAAGCCAGTTCATCCAATCCAACCAATCAATCAAATCTATCTTAGCTTATCTTTAGATATTAGGACTTCATATTTTGTACCTAAAAATTTGCTGAAAAGTTAGGTTATGTTGTGGTGTTTGATATTAACTTGTACTTAGGATTTTTAAGTTATATTATGTTATCTTGTTTTATATTTCACACTTAGCTTGTATTTTGTTTGACTTGTACACTACTACAAAAGTTAAATAGACTACGGTAGGTTTTAGAAAAAACTACGTTTTTCGTAAAAAATATAGTCTAATATTTTAGATTACATTTTCATAATTTTTTATAAATTAAAAGGCTACATCTTTTATTAAAAACATAGTCTTATATTATCTGATAATATAAAAAAACTACGTTTTTAATTAAGACGTAGTCTTATATTATCTGATAATATATTAAAAAGACTATGTTTTAATTAAGATGTAGTCTTATATTATTTGATAATATAAAAAGATTATCTTTTAATTAAGATGCAGTAGTCTAATATAAAATTAAAAATTTATCTTTTTTTTTTCTCCTAATTCGCTTTTTTTTTTTTTTCTTAAACGAAATCCTGGATACCAAAAGTCAAATTTTTTTCTTTTATCCATAGTTTTGTTCTGCAATAGCTATAGGTTTCGTTTGTGGAGATTTTACTAGCAATCGTGCAGGATTAAGGTTGATAAGGCCCCACCACCATCATAAAATCGTTTATACCGAAACTTAAATTTCATTCTCCCATCCGCGGTTTTATCATGGATCAAGGTTTTATTTGCCTCATTCCACCATCCTCGTCCGTCTCTTCGATGCTTCATGCCCTATTTCCCTCATTCCGCCTCCCTTCGCCCCTGAGCTCCCAATCCAGAAGCAATCGAGGTAGAGGATGAGGCGGTCGGTGCTCTGGATGAGGAAGAGAACGACGCAGGTGTCGGCGAGGAACTGGAGCGACGGAGCGATGTACACTGCCCGAAAGTGGATCCACCCGGAGTACACCGAGTCGAAAAGATCTCGAATGCCAAATGAGGTGGGGAAGACGAGGCCCCGGAACTGGAAGCACCCCTCCCTCGTCCCTTCGATGCTTCGTTGCCTCATTCCGCCTCCCTTGTCCATCCCCTCGACGCTGCATGCCCTAGTTCCCTCATTCCGCCTCCCTTCATCCTCGAGCTCCCAATCCGCCGGTGGAATCTACCCCATTGTCGCCGGATCTTGTGTTGACGCACGACATCCTTGTCGGAAAGTCCCTCGGAGTACCTGGTGCGAGGCAAGAACGAGTTTTTTGGTAAGCATTATGCAGTTGCCGAGCAGAGCTTTACTGGAATTTCATAGGTTTTTTGGTAAGTCTTGTATGTGGCATTTGGAGTATTAATGGAGATGTATCAGGAAACGGGGCCGTTTTAACCTTTTAATTTTAGTCTTGCTGGGTCTTGTTATCTTCTCTGGTCTGGTTTCTTTGCTTCTGGCGGCATTGGCCAATGCTTACCAGGATGGCGAGGAGAACCAGGATGATGAAGCATAGGAAGCCGATGCAGAGGCGGTGGTACAGCTTTCGCCTCTTTCAATACCCGCGGTAACCGCAGTACTCTTCCAACATTGTATCAACTCGAATTAGGAGGGATAAGAAGGGATGGGAGGAGAAGGGGATAGTGACTCCAAAGTCGAAAAGAAAAAAACCGAGGTGATTCAATGGGGGTTGCTTTAGGTGGAAAGCCTAGTGTGTTCTCAAAATATAATGATGTATTAGAACCATAGGAAGAACTGAGAACAGGTTTCTGTTCACTGGACTGCTTCGGCAGGGTGACTCAGGAAACTATGAAATGAAGTTACGAAATCTGTTATATGAAAGGGGTGATAATGGGATAAGGACTTATTGTAGTAATGAGATAATCTTACTGGCCTTTATGCATGTTGGGATATGCAATGTAGCCACATGATTTTTAATCTGTACGTTAACTGAAATCCTTATTACACTACAGGGGACCGACATCTTTGTAATCTCTAGTGTTATGCTTAATTTTAGAACTAATTAGTCATCTTCTTTGATGATCTTTTCAGTTTTCATGATATGAAATAAATGCAGTATGATGAAGATGAATTTATCATTGCAAATATATAGAGCTCCTTTCTTGATGATTTCTTTTGCAGTGTGCTGTTTTGGCCTTCTTAATGCAGTTAAAACATGTCTGTGACAAGGTGTCTATATGAAGAAATTCATGCAGTTTTATGAATGTTGATGATATGTGCCCGAAGTCCCTTTTTTTCTTGCATGTACTTGAAAATTGTCATAAATTGTCACGAAGTTTCAGAGCTGTCTACTGCATTATTGTCCACAAAAAGCCTTTTTGAGCAAATCTCTGTGATCATATAATTTATGATATCTGCTAGCATATGGCATTTCAAAGGCAGATTTTGTGTTTCTTTTGTGCTTATGGATTTTAGGGATTTTTCCCATAAGAATAAAACTCTATATACTTGGCAGTATTGACCTGAAAAAGCCATTATGTGTTTGAGCTATTGCTTTTTCTTTCCTTAGGATTTCATTGTGGTTTTGTGAAATATGGTTGATGCTAATTTCTCAAGCCAATAAATATGTGATATCATTTCTCCCATCACATGCAAGCAAGCTCAACGTGTTCTGCTGGGATGTTAAGACATCAAGAAGGCAGTGAAATTTAAAGGCACATTCTTCTAGATGACACTAACCATGCTTGACTAATGACATGAGTTCTGTTGTCCTGCGGTTCTTGGGGTCCCTAATAAAAATCTGAAGAGGTTCCTCTGGACTGTGTTCTTCTATGATATAGCTCTATTTTTTAATGTTTCTTCTGTGTGTTGATGAACTAGTAAATGGAGTCCTTGCCACTTCTTTCGTCAATTATAAACAATGTTCCCATTTGAAAAATGTGACTGGTATTTGTCCCTTGTTTCTCAAAATAGGAAGATCTGGTCAAAATTATCTCTCAATCACTTCTAATAATTATGATTTTCTCTCCACTAATGCTGCAACTTTTGTTACAGGTATGGTTTTTGTGATGAACACTTGAGAAAATATGGCAATGCAAATGTGTGGAAATATTTCAATGACCTATTTGACTATCTGCCACTTACAGCCCTTATAGAAAATCAGGTGCAGTTTTACATCGGTGCAAGATCTTTAACTATAGCTTAGTCTAGGATTTATGCCTGACAGGTGCTTATGATTTTGTTTTTAGATATTCTGTTTGCATGGTGGTCTCTCCCCATCTCTGGATACACTGGATAATATTCGTGCTCTTGACTGTATACAGGAGGTATGCATTTGCTTCTTTTGATTTAGTTTACATTATTCTTATTGTGCTGATCAAATGTTGGCATGGTATGGTTACACTGAAACATTGCAGCTTTAAAATAATATTTTTTAGAAAAAGGGAAAGAGTAATTCTGTAAAAAAAAGAAAAGAGAGTTTCAAAGTTGCCATGGATCTAGCTTTTTCACTGCACATCGATACAGAATGGTACATAAATATTTATTTTTTAAAATTAATATTATTATATGTAACTTATGTTGTATGTTTTCTAATATTACTTTTATAACAGATGAATAAGGAGATAAAAGAAATGCCCAAGCCTATTGAGCATTTCAAGGATATGTATTACAGTCAATCAACTGGATGGATCAATGACGTTTCATAACAAAGATATGTATGCTATTGTTGTTGCTGCTGCTGCTACTGAAATTACTAATTTAGTTAAGCATAAGCTCTTACCAATAACCGTCTACCACACACATATTTTATGAAATATTTCTTACCCAAATTGTTGAAACTGCTGTTGTTGCTTGGAAATATTACTTAGTTTTGCTTAATTTCTTGTTTCTGTTTTGGAGTCCAGTATAAATTGGAGAAGGATACAATCCTAGTGATACAACCTATCTGGTGGATAGACCCATGCACATGGATAGAACTCATCAAACTATCTCTAATAAGATGGTTGACTATACGTGGCCTTTAATCAACTTTCAAACAGATGGCAGTAGGTCCAGATGCAAGATCTTGCTCTTGGGCAACTTTTGCTTTATTTCCTCCATATATAACCCTCTTCCAAATAGATGCAGTAGGTCCAGATGCAGGATCTAGTATATATAGCCATAGTTTTTTACTTACTTTCAATATAAAAAGGGTAAGAAATTTTAATAATTGTAACAGACTGATACTTGTTGCTAAGTCAGGCCCCGTCTCTTTCGGAGATTAAGATGTTATCTCAATCACAACCAAACAACCTCTACATTGTTAGCTAATTCTCAACTTCTGTTTATGTGGATCCAAACTCTTCCCCATTACCAACGGATTGGCTTTTGTTGTCCCAATTTCAGAGTCTGTACATTGGGTTTAAGATTGAGCCTGATCCACGGTATGAAAAGGGCATACCTTAGGACTGAGCTTGATCTGAAGAGTGACAGAAAAGCATAAAACTAGTCATGGATGTGAAGAAGCAATAAGTCTACCATAAACTATCTTAAATTGCATGTGCCATGGGTTGCCACCGCTGGCATTCTGATACCCTTGCACATAGTATGCTTCATGGTCATCAGCAATTCAAATTGAATAAGTGAAAATATTTTCCATCCTCTTATAATTTGTTGAAGCTGAAAAATGTTCATGTTTACTGTGTTCTAAAATCTGTTTGTTGAAAAAGGAAAACTGATTCATTTTTCTGCTTTTAAATTTCTGAACTGAAATCCTGATGTCTGAAATCTGTTTCCAATCTGTTGTCTATTTGTGGTAACAATTTCTGTTTGTAATTGTTTGATTTATGGATAATGAAACTTGTCTGTTTTCTCCTCTACAGAATTGTTTGGAGTTAACAGTCTTACTGCTGAAATTCAGAATTTGAATAGTAATATTTCTTAAATTGTATTCTGTTATTGCTTTTAGTTATAGATATTTGTTCCATTGAAATTACCATGATATAGCATTAGAGTTCGATTAGTTTGTGCTACTCATTATCTTGGAAACTTGAAACTAAGCTATCTAATAATTGAACTTGTAATTGTTGTAATATTAAAACTTTTATTGCAAACAGAACTTGACGAGAAAAAACTTATAGCATTAGATTTTTGTTATTTGTTATTTAATGCTCTTTTTCTAAGTAACTTATGTGTATATATGTAGTTTGACGAGAAGAAAACTTATAAACAGGAAGAGATCAACATTATGCGCAGAGAATAGGTCGAGTACTTGCAAGGTTTTATTTGAAGAAATGTTCTGGAAATGTTTGGATTATCTGAAAATGTTATGGATGTTTGATTTGTGTAGCTATTTGTACAACCAACTCAAGAAATCAAAACTACTCAATATGTATGGCTTCGTAGATCCTACACAGATCTCTACACTCTGGATCGGTTGGAGTACGATCGATTTTATTGCTAAAAGATTAGAGCATTGTAATATGGATCAATTGTTTCTAGCTCCTTATAACTCTGGGTAAGTGGTTTTTTAATGAAAATTGATACTTTTGATATTATGTTAATTATTATTATGTTTATGAAGGGATCACTAGTCCTTGGTGGTTATTGACCCTCATGGGGACAAAGTGTATTTTTGTGATTCTATTGGACGTTCAATTAAAAGAATTGAAAGATGTTATTAATACATAAGTATTTATTTCTTTTTAATTTTATAGTAATTTATCTGGGTTATATCATTTGAGTCTCACACTATTATTATTCTTTGCTATATCAGTGCACTTAAAATATACAACGCTAAAGCTGAACGAGTTGCAAGAAAAACACTTACTTGGGAGTCAGTTAAGGTATATTGACTTGCACATTCTTTTTTATAATTTATAAAATTAGATCTTATTTATTTAAGTCTTATAAAAACTTTTAAATTCATCTTTCAAGTATCCTAAGCAACATCAGGTGTTGAATGTGGCTATTATGTCATCATGTATATGAAGGAGATCATTGAGAATCATATCATTTCAACTGATGAAAAGGTAGATTATTATTGCGTACATGATTCATATATATAAGTAGTACTTTTTATGGTTTTAATTTTTGTGTCATGTGTCATTTAATGCTCTTTTATGAGTAACTTATGTGTATATATGCAGTTTGCTGAGAAGAAAACTTATAAACAAGAAGAGATCGATATTATGCGTGGAGAATGGGTCGAGTACTTGCAAGGTTTTATTTGAAGAAAATTGGCACTAAATGTATTTAAGATTTAGCATCGAAGAAATATTGAAAAAAATTGGATATTTTAATTCAATGTATTTGAGATTTTTTGGAATATGTTTGTATGATGACAGTATTGAATATTTTTATGATAGTATTGGATATTTCAATTCAATATTTTTAAAATTTTTCTGAAATTGAAAGTATATATTTGTATGACAGGATTGGATATTATACTATGTTTTCAATATCAAAATGTAGTCTAAATGTACATAATAGACTACATTTTTTGATGAAAAAGTAGTCTAAATGTATTTAAAGATTCATTTTTTGTCTATTATAGTTTCTGATAAAAATGTAGTCTAAATATATTTAAAGACTTTATTTTTTTGCTTTTTAACTACAGTTTTTGATAAAAACGTAGTTTAAATATATTTAAAGACTACGATTTTTTGACCTTTAACTATAATTTCTGATAAAAATGTAGTCTAAAAGTATTTAAAGACTATTTTTTTTTTTTAACTATACTTTCTGATAAAAATGTAGTCTAAATGTATTTAAAGACTATGTTTTTTTTTTTTTTGACTTTTAACTACGTCTAAAAACGTATTCTAAACCAGGGATTTTTAACTATGCTCATATTTTTTTGATTACATTCAAAAAGACTATATTTTTTAAAATACTTTTAACCGTAGTATATATATAAAGACTTCGTTTTTTAAACGTAGTCTAATTAAATTTCTGTAGTAGTGGTACTTGACTTGATCCTTTGTAATCAATGGATGTGAATGCAATGTATGAACTTCTTATGCCTTAATGAAATCCCTTTGATCTTTTTGAAATTATGTGGTGTAATTCTTATTTTGGTTGATTTAAATCTCAATCTGAGCAAGGACTATCCTATGGTTCCTTAACTTTTTTATTGATGACAAAAAAGGAGGAGAGTTGTATATGAATATGGACTTTCAATAGTATGCATAAAATTAGGGGGAGTTATCTTACTTAGGAGGAGCCTAATTGAGTTGGTAAGAGATTATTTGTATTGATAATTTGCATTGAGTTTTACGATTTGAAGAGTATGAATCATTGGATGCAATTCTTTAATTTCTTAGAATAAGTTGAAATAAAGCAATAGTTCAAGATGAATCATGTTAAAATTTTGATTATTATCAAAGAAGTTGTTTATGTTACTACTTATGCTTTAATTAGTTATGCATGTACTCAATGTTTTTGTCATCATCAAAAAAAAAAGATTGTTGACCCAATTATTGATTTTGATGAATAACAAAAATCATATGAGTATATCTCTTATGTTACTAATGATTTTGATTAAGTGTTTCAGGAAATTAAAAGATTTAATTAATCAAAATCCAAGAAAATTGAGTTTGAATCTTTTTTAGTGTCAAGTGTCAAGTTTCAGACGTTAAAGCTGACTCTAGAAGGATTAGAGCCAACTCCGAAGCATATCGGAACAGTTTGGCACTTTTGGCATAGATTAGAGCCGACTCCTGCAGAGATTAGAGCCAATTATAATTGAAAGACAGAGAACCTCATTTCTGCGTCAAATTAGAGCCGACTCCTACAGAGAATTAGAGCCGACTCTAATGTCAAAATAGAGACTGATTTTTTGGGGCACAATTAGAGTCGACTCCCGCATTTGTTAGAGTTAACTCTAGCACGAAAAGATGTCGATCCCACAGAAAGCCAGAGCCAACTCCACGATGAGCAAAAGTTACCGTTTCGAGCATCCCGACTTAGAGCTAACTCTAGACCAAATTAGAGCCAACTCTAACCTATCAGAGATGGATTTTAGATGTGTTAGAGATGACTCCAGAAATTATCTTTTTTTCAAATAAACCTCAACCACCCATTCCTCTTTTGTGCTAAATACTTCCATAAGTATATAGTTTTCATCAAAAAGTGGATTAAGAGAAAATTATAAAAGGGAAGACATCCAACCATTTTGAAGAGATGAAAATAGAGAACAAAGAGAGAAAATCGAAAAGGAAAAGTTCATATTTAAAATCCCAAGTATTCAAAAAAGAGTTTAGAGAAATCCAAAGCATTCAAAAGCCAGCTTTGAAGGATTTCCATCAAATTAAAAGGAGAAGCAAAGAGCCCTAGTTCTTCAACATCCTTTACATCAACGAATCCTTCAAAGCTTCAATCTTATCTTAAGGAAGATCATCCAAGAGAAGAAGAGGAAAAGAAGAGAAGCCCAACTTCAGAAATCTTCTAAATCAAGCTCTTCTACTTCTATCTTGTTCATATTACTTATTTGCTCATTTAAGAAGCTTTCTATCTGTTGTAACCTTACACTTATTACATTTGGTTACTGATTCAATCAAGTGATTGAATCAGGAGAGGCAGATTAGCCTTGTGCAAACTAGGTAGCTTATGGTAGGTTGTGTTGATGATCCTATCAAAACCGGCTGGGTTCATTGTAATCCCATTATAAAACAACAAGTTTGAATTGTGAGCTTGTAAAACAACTCGACTGTAATCAAAAAAATTATAGTATGGGCCCAAGAGTTGCTTGGGAGTGGATATAGGTGTAGCTAACACCGAATCACTATAAATCTTTGTGTTTATCATGCTTGTCTCTTTTTCTCTCTACTCTATTTTTATATTCTGCTTTGCATTCTTAGCATCATACTCATTGCATTTATCCTTGTGCACTATCATTTTATAAAATGATTTTTAAAGTGCCAAATTTTTTAAGAATCTAATTCACCCTCCTTTTGGGTTGCCATATGGGCCAACAACATGTTTCAAAATGAAAACCAAATTTTTTCTGAACATTATGGATTGGCACTTTTAATAATGCTCTTACCTCTCGAGATGGCTCTGGGTTTAAATCTTGAAGCATGTGACCTTTTTTTCCAGCATTATTATCTCGATAACCATTATTTGGATGGGTCTGTTTTCAGATTTTTTTGATGAAGAAATGCTGAATATCATCTACAAGGTCTAAAATAACTATAAAAAATGTTTAGTGCAACCTCTTCTGTGATGCTTCCAAAAAGAGGCCTATAACCACTCGATGATGTCCTTACAAGGAGTGTAGTGCCCATTTGAAAAAATGTAGTGCCGCTTAGGAAATGCTCTTCGTTAGGGCAGGGCATCTGATGAACACAGAACCACATAAAATAGAAGAAGAGAACCAATGATAGACAAAGCATAAGAAGAAGCAGGAAGTAGAACCGATTCAAATACATCAAAGGAGAGAATTATTCACCACTACCAGACTGATGTGGCTAATGGAGCCACACCCAACCAATGGCGGAAATCACCTGATGAAGCTAATGAGATCATGCCTGATCAACGGTCATGATCATACTTTCGAAGCATTTCAGCCGGCCTTCCGGGTAGAACCCCGACTCGATCACTCAAGCAACGCCTCCAGCCAACCTCTTGAGTAGGACCTCGACTCAGCCACTCAGGCAGTACCTTCAAATGGCTACCATGATAGGATCCCTTATGGGATAACTCGTACGGCTTAGCCAACCACTCAGACTGCTTGCATGATCTCCCACGATCCAAAATCTTAACAGAAACATGATATGGGAGACAGATCCAATGGTTGCTCAGATTTGATAGGGCCCACCAATCCTGCTACAGCCACCCACATCTAATGGAACTTGGCCCACGACCCTGCTATGACCACACACATCTGATGGGACCTAGCCCATCGACCTTGCTACGGCTACCCATATCTGACGGGACCTGGCCCACCAACTTTGCTGCGGTCACCCATATCTGACGGGACCTGGCCTACCAACCATTACATGCCACGAGGGGGGCAAACCCCGCTGTTACTGCCCTTACCGCGCATTCTTTGACATGTGGCTTACACCTCGAGTCTCACAAACATCCTTAAAATGGGTAAGAGGAACCCCCAACCAGGAAGCCAATGATGCCCAAACACACGCTCAAACATAGCATCTCTCTCTAAGACTCTTGAGCTTTCTTTCAAGCTCATGGTAGTTGCCCAGAGAACTAACTTGAGTATCGAAGGGTCCCTGTCGGAATCACCGATCCCCAAAAACTTTTTGCAAGCTCTCGATCAGGGTTAAGTCCACCGGGAGATCCCTGCTCCACTAAAAGAGGCAACCGAATTTTGTGAATGATCAAGGAAAGTGATCTGGCGTCAACACAGACTTACATGATTATCACACGATAAAATGAAAGAGCACGAGAATTATTCATCACCATCATACTACATGATTATTATTACATGATAAAATAGAGAACAACTAAAGAACGTTGATGCTGAAACACGCTAGCAAAATTAGTTTGGAGGCCAAACGAAGGAGACCACAGGAAGGGGGGGGGGGGGGTAGGAGAAACAGAGATGAACAAAGGAGACCACAGGAAGGGGCGATAGGAGAAAAAGAGACCAACAGCACCAGGCTACAGATCTTCATTCCCTCTAAGTCCATAATGGTGGTAATGCATGCTCAAGAAGCCTCCATAGGCCATGTAGGAGAGCCTTCCTAACAGATCGAGCAATAAGAGGCCAGCCTCCCTGCTCCACCATCGCTACCACCTCAGACCACTCATCTCGATCAGCTCGCCTGATGCGGGATGTACCATGCAAAGGATTAACATAGAGCAATGATTTAGTATTAAGATGTTTTACTTCCCAAAATGAGTAAGAATAAACTAAGAAAGAATATGCGTTGAGTAAAGTAACTACCCGCAGAATATGATTCACTAAGTAATAAAGAAAATAGGATTCTAGGGTTAAGAAACCACTACTTAGAACATGCTCTTTCTTTAATAAAACAAAAATTATAAGAAAGGATGGGTCTGATTACCAGGCAATGATGGTCTTCGTCCTAAAAGGTTGGATCATACAGCTCTCGGGATGAGCGCCTAAAAGAAGAAGCTATGCTTCCGCGGATGTTTCGGCTTTTCTTCAGATGGTTCCGAAGGCAAGGAGGACTTTCTCTAAGGATCGTAATACCTTGGCTTCTTAGGACTGGAATGCCTAGAATAGGTATTGGAATAGGTATTTGTTGGGCCTCTTACCCTCTCCCTCACGGAGTGTCAATGCTCAAGAGCATAGAAAATAGAAGAAGAAGACTCCTTTTTTATACTAATCATCAATTGTTCTTTACAAGAAGAAGGAAGGGATTTTTATAATAACCCTAACCCTTGAATTACATGAAAAAAAAAAAAATAAGGGTGTCATATTGTTTCTAAATAAGGAGATAGGTGGCATCTTGAAACAAGAAAAAAAGATCAGGTGATAGCTTTTCCAAATAAGGAGATAGACAGCATCTTGAAATAAAAAAAGAGATCAGGGGATATCTTTTCCAAACAAGAAGATAGGCGATATCTTAAAATAAGGGAAAGAGATCAGGGGATGGCATCATATTTGCTTTCCATAAGGAGTGGGCGGCAAGTCACCTTTCATAGGGGCTTATTTGCTTCCTTTTATGCTGAGATGACTTTATGAAAATCTTAGATCTTCAACTTCTAACACTTTGACTCAATAAATCTTGACTTGACTTAAATAAAATTACTGGACTCATACTTGACTTAAATAAAATTACTGGACTCATACTTGACTTAAATAAAATTATTGGACTCATATTGACAAAACTTGATTATAAGACTTAAAGTTAAACCAACATAAAGTAAAAATTTTATAATAAGTTCAGTAACATCTATTTGATCCTGGTGTCCCCACCAATTCTTCCAGGATGGAAGGAACTCGACCCTATCAAGTAAGGATCAATCCGGCTCTAGTACTGCTCCAATAGGTCTGGGTCAAGGCATTCCAGATCCTCTCGAGTGATCCATGAATCCTTAGATTCTGATCGTCCTTGCTAATGAACTAAATAATATTGGTAGCCTTTATTCTGGATAGTAATAGCTTGGTCATCCAGGATACACTCAATTCTTTCTACGCTCCCAAGTAAATTTATTGGTGGACACTCAGGATGGGTTCGCTCTCAAGAATAGGGTTGGGTCCAAATGGCTTACTAGGTATCATTGCTGGTTTCCTATACTCAACTAGGTCTGAGATATTAAAGGTTGAGCTAATGCCAAATTCGGATGGTAACTTGAGCACATAGGCATTAGGTCCAACTTTCTTTATTACTTTGAAAGGTCCAGCTCTGTGGGCATATAACTTTTTCATGGTCCCCGAAGGAAACTGCTCAGGTCTAAGCCTAATCATCACATAATCTCCCTCAACACATTCTTTAACTCTTTTTTGAGAATTAGCCATATTTTTATAAGTATCATTGCTCAAATTAATCTTATTGATAATTTTCTTATGCAAATCTCTAACATGTTGTATAAATAATTTAGCTAACTCAAAGACCCGTGCATGTATGGGCAAAGGGATTAGTTCTATAGGTCTATTAGGCTTATAACCATGGACAATCTCAAATGGACTCTTGCCTGTGTCTTATTAACTGAACTATTGTAGGCAAATTCGGCTCTAGATAACAAAAGGTCCCAATTTTTAGCATTTTCACCTACAAGACATCTCAACAAGTTTTTAAAAATTTGGTTCACTACTTTAGTCTAGCTTTCAGTTTGAGGGTGATAGGAAGTATAAAATTTGAGCTTAGTCCCTAACATATGCCAGAGGATTTTTCGAAAAGTAACTCATGAATCGGACATCCCTATTAGATACAATAGTTTTTGGTAGGCCATGTAACCTAACCACTTCATTTAAGAAAACTTTGGCCACCTTGGAGGCATTAAAGTGGTTCAGTAGGAAGTGCTTAGTGGGATTCATCCTACAATATGAAAGATTAGGTAAAGTAGCTTCTGGGACTAGATCTATAGTATGTTGGATGTCCATTAAAGGTGGTAATTGGTCAGGAAGTTCTTCAGGAAACATATTTTGAAACTCTTTCAAAAATTTTGCTCTTTCAAAAATTCTATTACCTTTTGAGGGTGTCCTTTTTGGGTTTGTTCATGACTTTTTCTAGTAGTTAAGATCTAAACTGGTGAACCCTCAGTGATCTCATGCTCTAGTTCTTTAGCGCTGGTCAGATTTAATCCTGGTTTCTTCTCTTTCAGGTTACTAGATTCCCTCTTAATGTGATCCTTAGGTGAAGTTGGGTTTATCACAAGCTTCTTCCCATGATGGTTAAAGGAGCAGAAGTTGGATCGACCATAGGGATTGGGATGGAGAATCATAGATAAACCTTAGGTTTTAATAACACTTGTTGAGATGGCATTAACAGAGCTTCCGCTATCTATGATGATCTTACATATCTTTTTTCCTAACTTTACAAATGTTTGTCGGATATGGGTCCTATGCCAATCCTCTTGTTCTTTGGTTTGGGTCAAAATACATCTAACAACTCCCGATAAATCAGATGACTCAATGACTTCCTCATCTCCTTCATATTCATCCACTAAGTGTATTCCAGCTTCATACACTTCTCCTTTATGCTCATCAGTAGATTCATGATCTTCTTTCTCTAGTTCTCCTATGTGTAGGGATCGGGTTGGGCATTAACTAGCATAGTGTCCCAACTTATGACATCTAAAACAAGGAGCATTAGGATTAGGATTCCTCTGAACTTCAGGTGACTTACCCTTATCTTCCTTATGGGTCAATGGGGTTGTAGGAGTAGGTCGGCTTGGGTGCACTTGACTAGACCCTGGTTTTTGATTAAGGGTACCATTCCTAGTGGGTTCAAGTCGATGGATTATGGATCTCCTTTAGAATCTCTCGAAGTCTCTAGCTATTTAATAAGCCTATTCAAGATCATGGACTTCTTTTAAAAATAATTCTCTCTGAATGTCCTCATTTAGTTCAGCCCTAAATCTAGATAGAGTCACAGCTTCAGATTCATCTATGCTACACCTCATGACATATTCATCAAATTTGGCTATGTATTCAAATATGGTCTTGCTTTCCTGACTTGGCCTCTACCATTGATCTAAAAGTCTCTGGTGATAGGATAGGAGAAGATACTTTTCCCTAAGCTTAAGTTTCATGGCTCTCCAGTTAACTATGGGTATGTCTTCCCTTTGCCTAGTTATCCTTTCAACATTCCTCCAGTATATTCTAGCCTGACGAACTAACCTGAGTTTAGCAAACTTAAAATTCCTCTCTTTAGACATTTTATGCCACTCAAAGTACTGGTTTATATCACCTTTCCAATCAGTATATACCTTAGGGTCAAGACTGCCATCAAATGTAGGTGCTTCTAACATGATATTCCTAATGGCTCTTTCCTTCAAATTCACAAAGTCTTATTGTGGGCATCTAGCTAGGGTTATGATTAGGGGTGAGATCATGACGATGGGCTCTTGGACCAAGGAGAGTTGGTCTAGGTGATTCAGGTTTAGTGTGGTTCAATCAGTTTTCTTTAAGGGTCCTGATTCGCTCTTCCATTTGGTCAAACATATTGTTTAATTGTCCAAATTGTTTAGTCATGGTTCTCATTAAAGTTTCAAGATTAGAATCTGTGGTATAATTTGGTTGTGTTTGAGGATGTTGGTAATGGGCTCTAACCTAGTGGTCATGCAACACAAATTTGTTTTAGGGTTTTTTTGACCTAGAAGCTCAAGTAGAATGAATCAACTCAACTTACAATCAACTTAATAATTATCCTTTCCACTGGTCAGGTAAGAGGTGGGGTTGTGAGAAGCTTCCCCTGCTCTCGCAGGGACCTAATTAGAGAACCACAAGTCTGCTTACGGCATTTGTCGTTTGACCCCTAGCCCTAGACACCACTTTCAAGAAATAACTAAAGGATTGAGTGCACCAGTTTTATCACAATACCTGGAACTCAACCACGTGGGTGTCCCTAGCTTTGCTTTAGGTTTTTACTCAATTTTAATTAGGCTTGGGATCGAGATGAGGGTGATTGTTTTGGGCCAAGGAAAGGTGATGAAATCTTCCCTTACCTTAGATAAAGAAATTGCCCATAAGTGAATTCAGTGATGCATGCATACACATATGAAAACCTAAAGTAAAATATGCAGATATATATATATATATATAATATATATTATATATTATATATTTTTGTTGTAGATCTAAAACTAAGAAGAAAATTATAGATTTAATAAGATTAATTGATGATTGCTAAGGGTTTCATGTCGGCTGTAGCTCATTACTCTCATGGGTCATGACAGTATACTTTCGTATATCCGCTCAAGAGGCTTGAAATCCTAAATAATGCAATTCTTTATATATATATATATATATATATATATATATATATATATATATATATATGAACATGTCCTAGCCTGCTCGGATACCAAATTGATGCGGGATGTACCATGCAAGAGATTAACATAGAGCAATGATTCAGATTTTAAGATGTTTTACTTTTCGAGTAAGAATAAACTAAGGAAGAATATGCGTAGAGAAAAGTAACTACCCACAGAGCACGATTCACTAAGTAATAAAGAAAATAGGATCCTAGGATTGAGAAATCACTACTTAGAACATGCTCTTTCTTTAATAAAATAGAACTTATGAGAAATGATGGGTCTGATTACCAGGCAATTATGGTCTTCATCCTAAAAGGTTGGATCACACAGCTCTCGGGATGAGCATCTGGAAGAAGAAGCTATGCTCCTGCGGATGTTTCGGCTTTCCTTTAGATGGTTTCGAAGGCAAGGAGGACTTTCTCTAAGGATCGTAGCACCTTGGCTTCGTAGGACTGGGATGCTTAGAATAGGTATTGGAATGGATATTTATTGGGCCTCTCACCCTCTCTCTCACGAAGTGTCAATGATCAAGAGCATAGAAAAATAGAAGAAGAAGACTCTTTTTTTATTAATCATTAATTATTCTTTACAAAAAAAGGAAGGGGTTTTTATAATAACCCTAACCCTTGAATTACATGAAAAAAAATAAGGATGCCATATTATTTTCAAATAAGAAGATAGGTGGCATCTTGAAACAAGAAAAGAGATCAAGTGATAGCCTTTTCAAATAAGTAGATAGACAACATCTTGAAACAAAGAAAAGAGATCAGGGGATATCTTTTTCAAATAAGGAGATAGGCGGCATCTTAAAACAAGAAAAAAAGATCAGGGAATGGCATCATATCCTACTTTCCATAAGGAGTGGGCAGCAAGTCACCTTCCATAGGGGGCTTATTTGCTTTCTTTTATGCTGAGATGACTTTATGAAAATCTTGGGTCTTCAATCTTTTACACTTTGACTCAATAAATCTTGACTTATATTAAATAAAATTACTGGACTCATACTTGACTTACATAAAATTACTGAACTCATACTGACAAAACTTGATTACAGGACTTAAAGTTAAACCAACATAAAGTAAAAATTTTATAATGAATTCGGTAACATCTGTCTGATCCTGGTGCCCCCACCATCACCACCCTCATCAAACAAGCCTAGGCATTGGTGGTAGTGGTCCATGAGCTACAAGAGCGGCACTTTATGGCCACATAATAGCAGCTGAGGCCTCTCTCGCCTCATGCGGCAACTACTCAGGCGCCGATAATCTGCTCACAGAAGTTCTCCCCAGCGGGAGACCCATCACCGCCATGCTTCACCAAAGCACCACTGCTATGAGGCCCCCAAGAGGCCTCAATCTTCTGCCCACCGTCTGATTAGCTCTCTCCTAGGTGGCAGCATAGGAGGGAGCCAAAACAGGGGTACCGACACCGGCATTGGCCCTCTCCATATTCATCCCCTAAGTCACTAGGAGAGGGGTCCACTGATGGGCACATCAATCGTAGGGCAAAGCGATGCCTTAATGAATACCATCATCGATTGAAAAAGCTCAGTTGTAGACTCACCAATCAGTCTAAGGTGAATTATTATAGTCGTCCTCCCCTTACCCATCTTATCGTGGAGGAACTGATCCCTTTCTGATTTTGCCTCCCCCAGCTAGATCTGTATGATGGCACTATAGATCTACTTGATCATCTTGAGAGTTATAAGGCTCTCATGCAAGTCCAAGGGGCAACCGGTGCCCTCCTCTATATTGCCTTCCTTGCTATCCTTCGAAAGGCTACGTGCGCTTGGTACTCTCATCTCCCATCGCGCAGCATCGACTCCTTTCAACAACTGGAGAGGACCTTTCTGGCTCACTTTGACACCTACTGAAGGATCCTCGGGTGGCAGAGAACTTATTCTCTATTCGACAGAAGGACGAAGAATCTCTCAATGATTTTGTGGCTTACTTCAAGATGGCTGCCCTCAAGGTCTACCACTTTGATGACTCCATGGCCACCTAAGCTCTGAAGCAAGGCCTTCGTCCCTCCCGCTTCACCTACTCCCTAAACAAGAAGCCTCCTAGCTCTTATGCGAAGCTCCTGTATGACAAGAAGATAAATAAGAACACTACATTGCAAAAAGGAATGAACTCAGAGGAAGATGAACGAGGTCACTTACCTGAAGTATCAAATTGTAGAGGCTATTCAGGACCTTCGAGATGCTTTGGTGGCAGAGTTCCTCTCGGAATTGTGGCGAAAAAGCATGCTCTGCCAGACGGCTGTTGCTCGACGTCAAGATGACCACTCTAGGAACCTTGGAGTCACCCACTGCGGGAGGCATCACTATCGGTCTGGGGACTCTCGCCACCTCAGGTGCGGACTCGGGTGCTGTCATCACTGCATTGTCTCCGGCTTGCAGAGGGACCTCCTCTACCCTTGGCTCTGCCACCTCCGAAACCGCTTTGGTCGGGGCCTCCTCTACCGAAGCTACATCAATCAAGGCCACCTTGACTAGGGCCACCTTAACCGGGGTTACTGCAATGGGGGTTGCCTCCTTATAGGCCCCCTGACATTGGCGTTGAGGCGACGCCAAGGATCTTGAGAGAGGCCTCTTTGGCTCCGACCTCCCCATATCATCGGCCGCCTCCCTTCTCTTCTTGTTGACCCCCTTCAATTGATCACTTGAGAACTTCATTCCTGCGAAAGACAGAGTGTCAGAAAAAGCATTAAAAGGAAGAGATAGATAAAAACAGAAAAGAAAAATGAGCCCCGTGCTCACCGAGGGTCGGCGCCGGACTCACACCGGCCTCTTGGAGATTCCTCTCCGATAAAAGCTCTTGGCAGGGAAGAACCTGGGAGGATAGCAATTGATCAAAGACCTCTTGGTCCCTCTGTTCTACTGCCAAGTTCTTATTTTGGGATAGGTCTGGGTCCCCCCCAACTCACTCTCACTCTCTCAATATGAGCGTAGAAGAATCGGGATTTTCATCCCTTAATGGAGGAGGGGAGGTCAAGTATTAGGACCCTATCGGCTCTTGGGGTAAAAATCCACCACTCGGTTTCGGAGGGATGGAAGCAAAGGCAATACATGGCCTGAAACAAAGAAACCCAAGCCAAAGGACGACGAAGGTGCAAATGGTCCTGAAAGAGTTTGGAGCCAACTATGCCGAAACAAGCTCATACCTCTTTAAGAGGCTAACGATGAAGAGGTGGAGAGGAAGATAGAGGCCTGCTCTAAAAAACTCCTTATACAGGGCAACACCTCCGGCACGACCGGCGATCACTCTATCACTAGGCCCAGGAGCAAACAACTGTATCCCCTTCGAAATCCTATACCTAGCCCTAAGACTCTCTACATCAGCAAGGGTCATGGTGGAGGAGATGCCCTCCAGGCCAGCCAAACTAGGGTGGCGGCTGGAAGAGGTGCCAGATGGACTAAAGTAGCCGAGAGCTCATGGATGGCTATCCCATTGGCCCTATGATGCCACTTGCAAGGGAGCCTCATCCTTAGAGGAGGAGGAAGAGGAGGAGAGTAGACTATGGGTCTTTTACCCTTTCGAGCGTGCCTAAGGTCCATGGCTAATAAAAAAAGAGGACAAGGAACCAAAGAAGAAGAAGAAGAATGGAGGGACCAAGGAGACTGGCCTGCAGAAAGAAAGGGAACCCAGTAGGCTTAAGCTCAGAGAATGGAAGGAAGAAGGGAGTTTCATCTTAGGGGCACTCGAAGCATAAAAGGTTCAGCAAAGGAAGCAGGAAACCTTTTATACTCAACTTTCAAATCGTCCCGCCTGTTCGCACGACCATATGGACACCTGCAATTGGGGATGGCATCCCAACTGTCAGGTGACCCCTTACCGCCCAAGGTGTGACACTCCAGCAGTGCGTGGGGAGGCACAATCTATGGCTAATGATGGGATGCTGATGATGATACCCTAATAATGGCATGCCACTTTTCGTCGTCCAAGGGGTGTCTCCTTGATTTCACAATGGCAACTTCCTGTACGCCGATGGTACTGCGCTCCATGCCTATCCTTAAATTTGAAAGGATCATGCCTTCTGAAGAGCACATGCTTGACTTTGCACTTAATGGCACACGAATCTTGACACTGTGAGGTTCTATGCTCCTTTCGCTTGGCCGATGCAAGACACATTGCTGCACAAGCTTAGGAGCGGGCAGGGGGCATCTGATGTGGCTAATGAAGCCACACCCAACCAACGACAGAGATCACCTGATGAAGCTGATGTGATCATGCTTGATCAATGGTTGTGATCACCCTTTCGGAGCACTCCAGTCGGCCTCCCGGGTAGGATCCCGACTCGGCCATCTTAGCGGTGCCTCCAATCAGCCTCCCGGGTAGGACCCCTTCTCGGCCACCTAGGCAGCACCTCCAGCCGGCCTCTTGGGTAGGACCTTGACTCGGTCACCCGAGCAGTGCCTCCAGCTAGCCTCCTGAGTAAGACCCCGACTCGGCCACCCGAGCAGCACTTCCATCCGGCCTCTCGAGTAAGACCTCAACTCGGCCACCTGGGTAGCGCCTCTAGCCGGCCTCCCAAGTAGGACCCTAACTCGGCCATCCGGGTAGTGCCTCCAGCTGTCTTCTTGGGTAGGACCCCAACTCGACCATCCGGGCAATGCCTCCAGCTGGCCTCCCGAGTAAGACCCCGACTTGGTCAGTCGGGCAGTGCCTCCAGCTGTCTTCTTAGGTAGGATCCCGACTCGGCCATCCGGACAGTGCCTCCAGCTGGCTTCTCGGGTAGGACCCCGACTCGATCACTCGAGCAGCACCTCCAGATGGCTGCCCCGGAAAGATCCCTTTTGGGGACAACTCGTATGGCTCAACCAGCCACTCATATAGCTCGCATGATCTCCCATGATCCAAAATCTTAACGAAAATGCGATGTGGGAGACATATCCGATAATCGCTCAGATTTAATAGGGCCCATCGACCTAGCTACGACCACCCATATCTAACGAGACCTGGCCTACCGACCCTTCTACAGCCACCCACATCTGACGGGACCTGGTCCACCAACTTTGCACTCATATTTGATGGGATCTGGCCCACCAACTTTGCACTCACATTTGATGGAATCTGGCCTACCAACCCTGACATGCCACGAGAAAGGCAAACCCCGCTGTTACTATCCTTACCACGCATTCTTTGATATGTGGCTACACCTCGAGTCTCACAAACATTTATAAAATGGATAAGAGGGATCCTCAACCAGATAAGCCAACGATGCCCAAACACACGCTCATAAAAGCAACTTTTCTAGAACTCTCGAGCTTTCTTTTAAGCTCACTACTATTGCCTAAAGCATTAACTTAAGCATTGGAAGGTCTTCGCTAGAATCATCGACCCTCAAGGACTTTTTGCAGGCTCTCGATCAGAGTTAATCCACCAAGAGATCCCTGCTCCACTAGAAGAAGGGATTGAACATTCGCGGATGATAAAAAAAAGTGATCCAACATCAACACAGACTTACATGGTTATCACGTGATAAAATGAAAGAATATGAGAATTATTTATCACCATCACACTACATGATTATTATTACACGATAAAACAGAGAACAACTAAAGAACGCTGATGCTGAAACACGCCAGCAGCATTACTTTGGAGACCGAACGGCGGAGACCGCAGCGGAAATGGCTTGGATGGCTGCAAACAGAAAGGTTAAAGCCGCGGGCCCCACGACAACTTTCGACCACGGACTGCTGAAGTAGGCATAACGCAACTTGGCCCAGCTCGAATCGTTGTGCGCGGTCACATCCCTGAACACGCCATCAAGGTAGTTTTTGTCCGCTGGATAATAAACTTCATGGCAAAGGCGACTGAAAAAACGAAAGATACGTTTGTCGTCGGTCGTCTTGAAGGTGAGAATTCCATCCAAATGTAGCAGCTTCAAGTCATCCTGGGCGTCGACCAGGCGGGCCATGAAGGCAGCATAAGCAGTTACATAGAAGTCGCTGGGAGGGTAACACTGTTCGAAGGCAATAAGATTTCGAAACAAGCTGCTGCTGTAATCATGCACCTTTAGATGTGGGATTGCCATCACTTCATTGCTGAACGTTATGTCCAAGAAGCTGCTCGCATTCTCCCTCCTCTTAAACTGGACTCCAGCTGCTTGGAGCTCTTTCGCGCAAGGGATCCACTGCGGTGAAATTGGTGCCTTTGGCTCCGGAAATCTTGTCAAATGTGGACACGGAAGGATAGACTGGTAGATCAGATGCAGCAAATGATGAACATCGTCGGCTGGCGGAGCGCAGAATGACTCTAATGAACGTCCTTTTCTGAAAGGATCAAGACTACTGAAGTACCGGAGTGCACGTTTCAGTAGATTGAAACAGCCGTAATCCCTGGTCTCAAGCATCTCATATAAGTTCTGGATGACAAAGAATGGGATCTGGTTCTCAAGCAACAGCAGATCACACTTCACCACGTTCCAGATCCACAACCTGCCAACGACTTTCTTGTCATGCTCATCGGGGTCACTCCCGTATCCTCTTTCATTAAGCAGGAGATCGAGGATGAAGCAGCCATCCAGCATCAGCATCCACGCTAATTCCTCGCTTTCCAACCAAGAAATGTCCTCCGAGTAACTGCTCCTAACTCGTCCTTCGAGTTCCGTCATCCTCATCAGGCATTTGTCAGAGAAATTTTCTGTTCTTGATGCTAATTTTGTCACACATTCAAGCTTGTGATCTTGCATGGACTTCAGGCCTTGGCATTGGCTGCTACGGAAGAAGTAGGGGCCGATGCAGACGGCTTTTGGCCTGTAGAAACGCTTGTAGTCCTCTTCACTGTGTGAGCGGATTTCAGGTGGCACTCGGTAGATGGTGGAAAATGATCTGCCTCCGTCCCTGAGCCACTTCTCCCTAACGCGATTGATCTCCGAAGGTGTTGCTTTTTCTGGCGCCATATCGTGAGACAATTTTTTGTGAATACGGGACCCGATCCTGTGCTTCTAATCTCGGTCGCTCGATAAATTTATACTCGCTCCTAGCATCGGCTACGGGGCACTTTCGTGCAAGTTTCCTCACCGTATGATATATTCTAATAGGGATAGGGAAATAGTACCAACGATGAGGCCCGCAAGCCACCTTTCTGTTCTTTCTTTTTTCTTCTTCTTTTTTAACAATTCAACTAAGCTTATTATGTTTTTGAAATGGAAGGGAAGGGAAACCCACCCTTTGTTGAAAGATTAATGTCACAAGATTCAAAAAATTCAAGTTAAAACTACAAGGTTCTTTTAAGACTTTGAGTCACGTTCAAGTATCAAGAACATAGAGCAAAAGAAAGGAGAAGATAACAGGAAAACGAAGAGAGAGTTATAAGTTTAAGAAAGAAGGTGATCCGTCGAAATCTCCCAGGTTAAATATAATTTCTTCTAATCTTTTTAGCACAACAACACTCCGTAGTATTGGAGCTGGTTGTTTAGATTTTTCCATCACCATAAAGGAGCCCGCTTGCTGTTTGGTGCTTGCATAATTCATCCGTATTATCGCCCTTCTCATGATGCAATAACATGCCTGGAACTTGGAGCTGAGTTGTGCTAAGTCCATCAAATATTGGCCTAGTCTATTTTTACCAAGGACCCGGTCCACTTGAACAGTCCAGAGAGAGAGAGAGGAAATTGAACCTAGGCCTATTTTGGCCTGCTATTGACATGGGCCCAATCTATTTGATCGGCCTAGGATGGCACCGGTGCGATAGGCGAGCGAGGGGACTTGGGATGACTCTCGATCAAGTCGAACTTCGACGACTCCCGATGGGAGCATGAGTTCTGAGAGACGTTAGAGTGGGAGAAGGAAGCGCTGGCTTCTTCTGTTCAAGTTTCCTTGATCTATTGAGAAACGATCTGGCTGCCATCTTTTTTTCCTTTTCGTGCCACTTTGGCCAGTTTGAATTCGCACCTGGTCACATTCATAAATCATACTTCTAAGGTCCAGAGGGCAGTAAGATTCCGAAACAAGCACTCACCGTAATCATGCACCTCTAGAGGTGGGATTATAATTCCCCAGATTCCAAATCCACGATCTGCTAACGAATGAAATATGAGTTATCTGCTCCGAGCTCTCCTCAAAGAGATACTGCGCAGATATTGATTTGTTCACACATATCCACTTGTGATTTTGCATGGGCTTCGGACCTTGCCATACCTCCCAGAAGGAATCACTCTGATAGATCCTGCAATTCTGAACCATCTTTTAGACAGATCTTAGGCAGCATCTCTCGCTGTCTTTCATCAATATCAATATGAATCTCCTTCTACTAAAGCGACTTAGCAGCACCTTTGATATGTGGAGGTGCTTCAGCTACCATATTTGCACCAAATCCCCTTCCAGAGTAAGGCTCTCTTTTTTTTTTTCCTTGATAATGTGGAAGTTTTGCTTGGGACCATGTGCTCCTAATTGCCCCTAATCTGCATCATTCCAAGGAAATTTAATCATATACATAAGATTGAGAGAATGAAATTTAATCACTACTTTTATAGCACATTGGATCCAGTTCTGTTGATCTTTATCAGATCTAGATCCAATATTGAGGATATCAAAGAAATACTTCGGAAATTGCGTGAGATATGTAGCTAGAATCGTGATAAGCTTGTCAGGATGCACTTGACATGCACATAGACTAAGATGTTGTCAAAAGCTGGCTCAACGAACAAAACAATGGTACTGTTTATGATCTACAAAAGGTTTTCCTTTTATGTGAAACATCAACATTTCAATGGTATTACAAATGGTTTGTATATACTGTAAAAGTTCTGCTAAGAGGACATGATAGCCCTGAGGCCTTAAACTCAATATTATTAAATCTTTCTTCTGAAATTAATTTTAGAAGTACTATTTTTAGTGGACAAATAATTGATGATCACTGCCACAAAATATCATGAAAACAGTATGTATGAAAAAATTCTTCAATGGAAGTGCATCTATCTATATAACTAAGTGAGAAGTAGAGGCAAAAGGGAGAAAAATCTCTTCTTTTTCTCAAGAAAAGAGAAAAACTAGAAAATTGCAGAGCTCCTCATGATTTTACAATGCCATGTGAAAGATGTCCTCTGCCTATATCTCCTCTTTCTAATATGCCTTCTCCTTCTTAACGTTTACGCCTCTCAAATCGTACCTAACGTAACCATCTCTCTCTCTCTCTCTCTCTCTCTCTCTCTCTCTCTCCCTGGAAAATCAAGATTGGTCCCTTGGCTTTAAAAAAACTTTCATGTTATGTCGTCTCTACAATTTTGTTATGATCACTGCTACTGTACGCTTAACAAATTAATTTTTATTGGATTTGCCACTAAAACGAAAGTTACCATTATCCAAGCATAATCTGTCTCCTTTTCTACACTCACCACATTAGTTAGCGAATTCCTTCCTTATTAGTATTATGCTTCCCTATTCTTTTACGGTCCCTTAACATTAACATTTTCTCTAAACATATCTTACAGTAAAATGGGGAAGATATAATGAAAAAAATGAAGTTCCACCTCTTCAAATGTCATGATCTCTTGGGAAAAGGAGAAAGTTGTATTTAGTACCACTAGTAGTATATGTTTAACTTACTCAACTATTCTCACTGAAACTTACAATGACAGATATTTTATCTTATTGCGTTTTAAAGTGACTTTTGAAATTCTTCCAAACTTAATAACAAAGATCATATTTGTATGTCATGTCAACAATTAATGCAGGCTTAGCCACACATCTTTATATAATCTGAAGTCATGATTTACACATAATACATTCTTGTATGTTGCTTCTCATCTCATGATCCATTTATAAAGAATCTGTATACAATCCTTATTTAATCTCTAGATATCCATGTTGCTCACATTTTGTGCCTTTTTTAGGTAGATAAGATGTTTGAGATTTAAGATTGATGATGACAATATAAATGAAAAATGTTATTCTCTCAAAAGAAAAGGAAATATTTGCATTTAATTTCCTAACACTATGTGTTTTTTTAATTATTCAAGGAATATATGGAGAACAGGACTTTAGTGCGAGCTTATTCTTCTGCTAATAATTTGTCAGTTTTGTTGATGGTGTCCCTCTATTTGTGAATGGCGACAATGACTGATTTTTTTGCATGTATCACTACAATAAATATTCAA